>MOOC01000147.1:0-146464 GCA_023376865.1 Colletotrichum filicis | reverse complement strand
CCCCCACCTTCATTTGCCCCCTCCCCTCCCTTTCAGCCTGCCTTAATTCCGTAGTCCCTGCCCGTTCCGCAGCCTGCTTTTGCAGGACGTTGTGTTTGGGCTGCAAGATCGATTGCAGCCTTCACCAGTAAACAAAAGAAACAAGAGCCCGGTTTTTTTTGGTCGCCTCCCAACCCACCTTAGTTTTCTCATTTCGCAAATATGACATGTGAGGAATGTGGAAATTGACACCTGATCCCTCACGAGCTTACTCAGACTCTAGTCGCGTGAAACAACGTGTTTCATCTGGTCATATTCCAGCTACGAGATAAAGTTCTATCTGGATTTGGGCTGTCAGTGGGCTCAGATTTCGTCGCATCTCCGCACACATCAGATGACCTTTCGAGATTCCACACGCTCTCATACAAGAGGTTTGGCAACCCGTCTCCCTTGTATCTGCCCCTACATCCTGCGTCAGAGATTGGGCGTATTCATAGTTACACGTACACCAGTTCCTATCAAGAGAACAGACTACTGACCTTCTATCCCAAACCTATGGGATACGATGTTCCACCTAGACACGTGAGAATTGTAGATCTCTGGGCATCATCACTCTACTTGAATTTCTGCCTACTCTACTCTGAGTATTGATAAGTCTGTGATAACAGGGACTTCATGAAAGTAAAATGGCGGGTGGTGACGGAGGGTGAATCTATATGTGCTTCAGCGCGAGATCGATGGAAGTGTAGACGGGGTCACCACAAGTAGGTAATTGACGAGTATTCATACCATTCCTCTTTCGTCAATTTGGCACTGAGGAGTCGCAAGGTCAAGTCCAGAAACACTGATAATGAGCTTCAGCCTTTCTAGTTTTCCACCCCGGCGTCGATTGAAAAGATGTGCCAAACCTCATCACCAGCACCCAGTGCATGGTGTCTTAGATTGGGGTGACTGGTTACTCAGAATATGTGAGTGTGAGTGTCAGGCCTCGCCGGTTAGGAGATCGCCTAAGGGGCATTAAGAGGAGGACCAAGCAACAAAGAAGCAGCTCAGGTATATATAGAGCTCTGAGAGTACACTTCGAGGGAAGGGTAGATTTCAGTAATTCATCTTCTAGACCCTAACAGCAGTTGGCCTCTGTGAGCTTCTTCCCTGTGTAGAACACCTTTTGACAGTGAGTTACCAGTAAGAGCCTTATATGAGCGCATAGATTGCATAGAAAGTTACCTCTTTCCCGTGGTGATGAAATCTGGACATAGAGTTGAGGCAATCCGTGTGTCAAGCGTTTTGAAGCAAGCCGGCTACTCACCAGGGCTCCATAGAATGAATAAATCGGAGACTTCTGATTGATAAGCGCTCCCAATGCCCCGAAGACTTCTGAGTTGGAAATCTGGGATTAGGTAGTGTCAAGATATACAAACGACGACTATAGAATATAAATTGAGACAGGTTTTCCCATGGTCTTTGTCCGAAGATTTATATCAGACTGTGAGCGACGTCGTGATGCGGCTTATGTGGAACAGTGATATACTCTTGACCAAACCCTAGGGTTTGGAAGATCAGATATATGATGGTAAAATCCTGTTCATGCTCAATAACTCAATCTTGTTGATTCCTCAATCAATATGGTTTTTGTGTATCTCGCAAACTCAGGTCAGGTTGTGCGTTGCAGTAGTAAGATATCCAGGAACACCTATCCGGGAAGAAGCAGAAAATTGTCGGTTTGTAAGTCATTTCTGAAGTATCTAATAAAGGGTAGTGTAGCATTTGATCGCTTCTTGAGCATCCTGCTTTTCGTGGAACAAGGTGAAAGGGAGTTGCTGAGAGGCGGTACAGGATTGTTCAAACTTCGACCTACCAAGCACTCGTCTGAGGCACCAAAAACGGAAACATAGGTACATTGCCCAGGTCGACGTGCGGTGGAAATTTGAAATGGGGCGCAGGCTAGTGGAGATCGGACATACTGAACTTGTCGAGTCGGTATCTTTACTGAGACAAGTCAGGACTAACCATACGAGCACCCAATTCCTTTTTGAGGAAACCCCCGGAAACAGACCTGGGCTCATACGTCGCAAGTGATTAACTCTCAACCGTCATGAGCCTGTGCCTACGTCAATTCATAGTCAACAAGGATAGCCTCATGAAGGTGGACAGCTAATAGGGCGCCAACGTAGCCACTATTTCGGAAAGCCATGAAAGAGAAAAAATTCCAATATAAGGTAGACCCGAGTAGAGCCTTCGATCCAGTTTGTTTTCTGCAAATGAGGCTCTCAAAGCTCCCCTATCTGCTCGAATACGAGATGCTCTTGCTCCGAAAACTGGGTCTACCGCTTTGACTCTCTGTGGAAGTCAAACAGTGGCTGGAGCTAGGGATAAAGTCGAACATCCTACTTGCTATAGACACACTGATTTCCATTGTATTTGAACGTAATGTTAAAAGTAGACAAACGTAGCTATACTATCGGAATTCAAGTTGTTAAAACCATTTCAGAAGATTCTCCAAACAATTCCGACTTATTGTATCGAGGTTTTCTTAGTGGAGAGCTGATGGTTGTTCGAGACCATATAGTCAGGTCACCAGGGCCTGTTATCTCCGTACGCCAGCGATAGTCTTTGCTAATGCAGCATGTAGGTAGGCCAAGCCATCAGTCACCGATAATGCTAGGACATCCAGTACCGGTCTTACGCAGCCGGGCAACTGCAAAGAATGCGTTGAGAGTTGATATGGGTATCTTCAACCAAAGAGTCACCGAATAGTTCATGGTGAAAGAGACTATGGATTTGAAAAACATCAGCAATTGAGAACACCTTCTCAAATGTTTTCAATTCCCGTTACTAATATTATTCGTTCTCTTAGAATGGCTCAAAGCCAGATGCTGACCCATCTTCTTGATATTTCTTAAATCATTTCTGGTCGTGAATATAGCGATAGTGGGCTGCCATTGCAACATCATAGAGATGAAGCACAAATACTTTGGGAACTGGTGATACGAGGGAACACAATTTTTGAACCTGATACCCATAGAGTCTGAGGCACATTGAGATTTGCTGTGTATTTATTGTTATTCCTTCGCCAGGCAAACTTTAGCCCCGGGAGTCTGGCCTTAGCGTGAATGGCATAGCTCGGCCGTGGCTAACTTGGCTAACATATGTATGTCTCATTGCCTTCCACACAGGACCCAATACTCGGAACCGCGAAAATTTCAGCGAAGAGCTGGATGAGCATGGCATGGTGAGTTACAAGACCAAGTCAACACGGCGATTCGGCGAATAGCAATTTTCTGCGAGCTAGTAACCGAAGCCCAGCGGAGATTCCAAAGCCTCATCATCAATGAACTTGCATTTAATGCCCTGTCTTACTGTCTTGACCATGGCCCATTGTCCTCGGAGAAATCCCCATCCTATCGAATTCAATATTATTCTTCTTTAGAAAATCGTTCGGCATCGCCCACACTCCTAACACGATTGAGGTCCGGTTGCTGTTTTTAAGCCGTGATGCCCCTCACTCTCTGGGTGGCTGGCAAGATGGTTTGCATCATACTTTGGTAAGGCACCTGCTATGCTGCCTAATCGCACTCCTGGGAAGGCCGAGGATACCGCACTATCGCTCTGATGCTGGAAAGTAGCTCTCGCTGATAGAGGGAGCCTCGAACTCGATGGCTACATGGCTGAAAGTTGCTTCCCTGGCCTTAGAGGTCTTGAATGAGATGAACTTGTTCAGATAGTTGAGAGTGCTTTTGTGGCCGAGGTAATGGGTTGTGGTGTCTGACGAGCTCTAAAGAACAATGTAAGTAAAAGAGCCGCTCTCCGGCAAGGCAGCGCCTTCGAATCGATTAGTGATTCTCCACCTCGCCGTCATGGCAAAGGTGTGGTTCATGAGCCGCATGGGTGGTCGCTAGGTGTCTACAAGAAGATGTACAGGTTATGTACCCGCCTCTACTAGCTGTTGGTGACGGGGTAGCGGCAGCTTAGGTGATACAGCAGGCGACCCAGTGTGACAGCGCTGTAATGGAAGTGCAGTGCTAGGAATGAGGGGCTGTTGTCACCAAAAGCTTTTGCAGCCTCTACGCGATCAAAGTTTTGGTACGGTACCTTAGTTGGAGACTGGAAACAATTTTCACCATTGCAACATCACCAGAAGACAATACCCGATGCAGGTATGAACGAAAAGCAATGAAAGCGCCGACTTTGGGAACAAATACAATTGGCACTCTCCGTAATGCCGTCAAGAACCCACCAATCACGCTACTTCACTCCCATTATCTACACGATTGGTTCTACTTTCTCCTGCTCCACTTCGATGGACCATCCGCAAAATTGTCCCTGTATATGGCGACTGATGGCTATTAGCTGCCATTGCAGTAGACTGGCACAGTAATAATTGCACAGGACTCGAACGCCCCGACGGACCATTTTGCGATTAGATAAACAAGTACGTACCGATGACCCTTGCCCGGGGAAGGCAAGGTGTTGGTGCCAGGTGGGACCCGGTAAAGCACGGGTAGCGCGCCTGACAGACTGAACCCCTGCAACGGTGCACTAAAGTTTAGTGTCGTCAAGGGCCACTTCGGCGGCCCGGTTGTCATCCGTGTAAGTCGAAAAATGGGTTCCGATAGCTGACAGCTGCGCCGACTTAGAGACAATGGACCGGACATCGGGAACAGCGTCAATGCGGCTGCTTTGAACGGGAAGAAGTTGAGTGGCATTGTCGATAATCTTCCGGTTTTTGTCTAGGCGGCTCTGCTGTCTGGACTTGCTCCCAATACTCTCACCCTGTGGATGATGGAATGCTTGGTCCGAGAGAAAATGTTGGACCCGCGAGAGCTCTCTCCCCCGTTCATCTTGAGGTGGGACTCCTTCCATTGAGCTTTGCTGCGGGGACACCCATCAGATTCCGAGATTATAGCACAGAAGAAACTAATAGCCTACGGGACAAGGGGGCTAACGTACAGTAGGTTGAAAAGAAGAGGATCGTTCTGAATTCCAAGGATAAACCTGTGTCTTTCTGCAGCCACTAAAAGATCGACTCGAAATGGCGGGTACGTGGGCTGTCCGTAGACCGGTTAAGGCTAAGTCTGCCGAGCTTGATATCAGAAATAGAACAGGACGTTGTTGCAAGATAATCAAAGTGATAGAAGGTATTGGGCAGCGCGAGCTCGGAGGAAGGCGCGGGAAAGATGAAGGCGGTGGTCAAAGTGAGCAGAGCATCAATAGAGTAGCTGAGAAGCAAGATTCATCCAAATAGAAAGAGCCACAGGATGTCGGTTGAATGCCAGAATCTTGCTGGACTTTTCATCAGCGGACGGCGTGGTATTTAAATGTATGCTGCGTTTCCTAGTTTTGTGGCAGAGGAGAAGGGAGGGGTGGGAATTGCGCGAAAGAAATCCGCAGGGGGGGGGGGGGGGGGGGCCGCCCAAAGTCTCGCAGTCTCGTACCGGGTTGTGGTGGCCTGGTCAGCCGGAGGAACCAAAGCAGCTCCCTTTTTGACCCCTGTCCCCTGCTGCAGAGAAGGATAGGGGGTGCGGGGGTGGCTCGCGTCCCCTAGCGAATGAGCACACAATTGCACAACAATGTTGGGTTCCGATTTGTTTATTTGTGTATTGCCCTGCATGCGTAGCTGTAGTTAGAAGGGGAGATGTGCCAGGTCCTCAAGCAGGGCGGGCGCCTGATTAGTTAAGAAGAAGGATGAACGGTCAAGATGAGGAGAAGACTATGTTAGTTAAATCGGGGCTAATTAGTAAGAAACGAGTTGAGCATAAGTACGAGGAAGATGCTAACTATACGATAGTAGGAGTAGAAGGGGGTAGACGTGAATGCCGCTGTCACCTCGCAAATCTGAAACTTGGGCTTTTGCCCACTGAGAAGTGACAGTTCGGGGAGATGTGATACTGGTATAAAGAGAGGGTGAGGGATTGGGGCGGGGGGAGGCGTGTGTGGGAAAGAGAAACGTATCCGCCTTAGCTAGCTTTTAGGACAAGAGAGTGGGGAAATGGTGAGAGGAACGACGTAGCGGGTCTTCTATGGGACTTTTCTGAACAAGAAATAGAAATTGAGGAGAGTGCCAGCATTCAATCAGTTCGTCGCCCTGACTTGCGTTCGATCCCGCATGGTCAGGGTGAGGGACAAGCGTTCAATCAACGTGTGAAAGTGGTCCAATTCACACCGTACGGCGTAGTCGTGCAGTGACTGGTGCGCGGTTGTCAGAGCATGATGATTTTGGCACCTTAGTGCAAAGGTCAGCAGGCAGCTGAAGCCAACAGCCTGCTGACCTCTCGATAAGGTAAATGGGTGAAGAGTTGCCATTTGGCGCCCACATTCCCGACGCAACCGGCGCGCCGAACGATGTTTCAATTTTTAAAACTGAGCTGCAACTTACCTGACCTAAGCTAGTGATTCCGCCCAACTTTTCCTTGTGCGACTGTCTGCTATCTACCCTTCCGCACCCCTTCATCCAGCGCCTTTATGAGCGGTCCCTACTTGGATCCCGTACGATTCGAAGGCAGTCGACCGTTGCGCCCACAACTGCCGCTCGGATTCTCACTTCCACCCCGTGGCGTAAGATAGCAGCGTCAAAAAACAACATTGCCGCAACGTTGGTAAAGACGCTCGTTCAGAAGCATTATTAAATCCCTGGTCTTGAGACACAGAATGGCGTCTTGGTTACTTGCCCAAACAAGCACGCACCCCAAGTCAGTGACGAGTATTCTGGCATCCGAAAACCTACGCTTTCTTATTTTCTGCATGGCTCTAGGGTGGCTGTCGGATTGGAAGTCCAATTCGACCGCGGCGTACGGCCGACTGCGCAGGGGCCAATTGGGGGCCCTATTTACGATTATCGTAGCCAGCCCAACCTACGGTTGGAACCTCCTTTTTACACTACGCAGAAATTCATATAGTTCAATTGATCTCTTCGTCAACCCACGGTTCGAACCAACTACCCTGTAATAGGGATACCAACAGTGGCAGAATTGTGGTCGCAAGCTCTTGAGGTGCTGTTTGTTCTCCTAGAGAGAACTCTGATGATCTGGCCAACTGGTATGAAGAAAGTATAACATTTAAGTGTCTTTCCTCTTGGGAAGCCCAAAAGACTTGTGTGACGGCAATCGATTGGAATGTTCAGTTGGTGCAAACGGGCTGTCAACTCTTGCATTGCCGTGTGTTCTCCTTTAACAAAGTGAAGTAAACGTTGGGTGTATCGCGTAAAATCATACAAACTTCTTCTTCGCCAACTCGAACCTTCCTGATGGAAACATTCAGGCCGTTATAACATACCGGAGTAAAGAAAGGTTGTCAATGCATGCTATCTTTGGGAGTTGAATTTTATAGCCATCTCACATCGAATCAAGAAACGATGGAATTTTTGTAATGTAGTGGGCAAGAATGAATATGACCTTGAAGACCCACGAGGAAACCTTTGGTGCTTCAAAGTAACGCAAGTGAAGTGCTTCACGGTGAATGATAGGGACGGTGAGAATTTGACAGATGGGCTAGATCTATGGCTCACAAACATACGGATCATTGGCCTGGGTGTTGACATATAACTCGCCCCTTTCTCAACACCTGTAACAAGAGGGAATAAGCTGAGAGGGTAATTCATGTAAAGAAGTGAGATGAAATATACAGAGCAAAGCCAAAAACAAATGGCTTCAAATATTTTCGACCAAATCCGCCAACACTTCCTTTCTCCGATTGAAGGAGATACTAGCATGTGTGTCGTCTTCGATTCTGAGGCTAGCACTGCTTCCCAGCCGCTTTGCAATTTGTATTCCGTGATTCATGGGGACAAACGTGTCATGTTTACCATACCAGAGCCTTATAGGCAAATCAGACCGAATGTCCTCGATACGGAATCCAAACTCCGTGCCAATCAGGTGACCATCATTGGTTACGCCATCAATCCCCTGAGCGTAGTACTGTCGACTTGCCATGACCATTCGCCCCACAATCTCTCTGTCCGTCCAGATCCCGGTTTCTTGCTTCGGAAAAGTTGCTTTCTTCTTTTCCGCATCCTGGAGTTGTCGTTCGAGTCGTTCTTCGTCCGAGAGATGAAAGCGTCCTTGCTGATGGAAGAACCATCCGGCGATTCGAGGGACGTAGCGCCACCCGTAGTTGAACCCGACCCAGTGTGTTGGATTACGAGGCAGAAAAGGGCCCTATTAGGTAGTTAGGTAAGGGTGGTAGGTAGGCAGCCTGGGCCCGTGCAGACGGACCCTTCCACCTACTTACACCTACAGAGGGATCGCAGGCTCTGCCCACGAACTTCCCCTCCTATATACGCGTAATAGACCTATACTAACCTATTAACCTCGTTATAACCAAAATATCTAACCTACTTACGTATATACTAATACTAATTAATAATTAAATTATATATATATTTCTATTATAGGTTAATAAGGATATAATTATAAAAAAAATAGCCTTAACCTACTTTACTAACTATTCTAACTTATTAACTTAGTTCTATTTATTTAATTAATAATAAGTAGCCTAGTTTATATTATTTTAACTCTCTTCTATTATTATTAGTTAATAATTAGTTAACTAGTTAAAGGCTATTAAGAGCGTACTTTATTATATATAATCTCTTTTACTAAAGCTATTATTATAAAAAAATTAACTACTTTATTATTACTATTAACCTCGCTTTTATTATTAATATTATTTTTATTAGCTTTATTATAATTACTAACTTCCCTCTAATTAAGCTACTTATAAAAAAATCTATTTCAAATATATTATAGCTTAGCGCTACTTTAAACTAATAATAAATAAGAAGAGATTAACTATTAAGAAATTAATCCGATAATTACTAACGTACTAGCGCTTAGTAATAATAAAACTTTTAAAATTATAAATACGTTAATAACGAAATATTCTTCGTAAATAGCGAAGTATTCTAAAATATTAAAAAAAAAAAAAAGATCTTAATAGTAGTAGTAATAAAGATCTATTTTATATTACTAGTAAGTCTACCTCTTTTTAACTTAACAAAAGCTCCGAGATTAGACTAGTAAAACGAGGTATAAAAAGTACTAAAAAAAATCGCTAATTAGTAGCTAATAGAATCCTTTACTAGTTACTAGAAGTATAGTCGTAAAAAGGGCCTTTCTTCTCTTTTTATAACTTTTTACTAACTTTAATAACCTTCTATTTATATACCTCGTTAAAAAAGCAGAATTTTCTAACTAATAATAACAGCCCGCTTACCGCTATTAAAATAATCACTACGACTAACCTACTACTCATTTTAACTTAACTAACGTTATACTATAATTAAAACACTATAATTATCTTTTATTATATAACTTACCTCGTAAACATACTATAATAACTACTAACCCTAGTAATAAGTAAAAAAGGGCTAATAATTAGCTAATATTACCTTAGACCTATTTATACTCTTAAATTATAAAACTATACTTAATTTTAACTCGCTAATAAGATTACGTTAACCTAACTTAATAGGGCTTATTTAATATTATACTTACCCTTATAAGTAATAAAAAGCTTAATACCTTCGTCCTTTTTATAATAAGATTTTACTATTAAAATAGTTTAATAAATAAGGAGTTATAAAAAGACTCTAAGACCGACTTTAATAACTAAAAAATAAAGGATTTTTTAAGAATAAATAGTATAATTTTTAAAAAGTTAAAAAACTTCTTTATAAATAATAATATTAACCTAACGATTAAGGACCGTAGTTAAATAGTAAATAAAATTATTAATACCCTTAATACTTAGTACTTCCCTATTTAAACTTTTAAAAAGATCGTAGCTTACCGTAGCCGTACTAAATACTTTAATATATTATATTATAATTTTTACTTCCTCTATTTATTACTCCCGTAATTAATAAATATTAATAATCTTATTTAATAAGCTAAAAAAATAATAAAAGAGTTTACGTAACCTTAGTTAGTTTAATTAAAATAATTAAAACTACGACCTTAGCCTCGCTACTAACTAACTAACCTACCGCCTCTTTAAAAAAAAGAGGAAAAAGAACTAGAGAATAAAGTTATTATTACTTAATAATAAAATCTATCCCATTAAATACTATATTTTAATAAAAAAACTAAAAATAATATTATACTTAATACTTACTAATTAATTAACCTTACTAAGCTCTATAATAATAAGAATAAGTATAGTAATAAAAAGTACGATATTTTTAATAAAAAGCTTTAGATCTTTAAAATACTATACTAATAGGTAGGAATTAATAAACGATACTATTCTAATACCTTCTTAAATATACTTAAGGAAAGGGTATTAACTTTCTATTTTAACTAACTTAGTAATACTTTTAACCTACTTAGCTTCGATATAATATACTAAAAGACTTAAGAGTACTTCGAACTACTTATAAGTTATTAAAACTACCTCGCTAAGCTTTATAATTTTTATTAATACTTTATAATCTATAAGAACCTAGGTAAATCAAATTAATAAATCCTATAAGCGCTTATTAATTATATTATAATCCTCTATAAAGCGCTAATTACGTAGGGATCTATTTTTAATATAAGTAATTAATTCCTTTATTATATAAGTAATATACTAGAGTATAGACTTACTATACTTAACTTAGTACCTACGTTTATTAATATTTACTACTAGCTTAGTACTTTAATTAATATTATAAAAAGAGAGTATAACTATAATAAGTAATAGTAATATTTTTAGAATAGTATTTATAATAAAAAAGTCCCCGCTACTTACTAAACTAACCGTACTTATAATAACTTTAATAAAGAGACCCGGTTTAATAAATAAAATTAACGCAGCCGTAGTATTACTAATAAAAAGTACTTTATTTATTATAAAACTAGCTATTAGTTAACTAAGTACTTAGAAAATAAGTAACGTTAAGTATACTAAAAGTATAAAAATAGTAAAAAAAAAAATAAAAGATTTATACCGAGCTTATACTTATAATTCCTCGCCTTTTATAAGGGAACCGCCCCTATTAATAATAACGATAATAATAATACTATAATTTAATACTTTAATAGCCTTAACTTTAATTATAAAAATAACTATAAGAACGAAGTTTAGATCTTAATAATATACTTTACGACTACCGCTAATAGTAAAACCCTTATAAATATCCTTATTACTTAAGTAATAAAGTATAGCCTTATTAATACTACCTTTATTAATAAGTTAACTAAGCTTATAGAACTAATAACCTCCTTCTTACTAAATAAAAAATACTTATTAAGGGATTTTTAAAGTATTATACTTAATATTAATACTATAGAATTCTTAACTACGGGCTACCCTTAACTCCTCGTATTATAATAATAATAACTTAAAGTTATTCTTAATACTTCTAGAACTAGTAAAATAGGTATTTAATTTAGTAATAATAAACTTATAAAGTTATTAAAATCTATAGTTATTAATACCCTATTTAGTAATATTACTTTTTATATCTTACTAACTAATACTCCTTTTTTATATTACTTAAGAAATATAAATAAACTAAGAGTATATTTTAATAATATTAATAACTTATTAGTTAAAAGAGACGTTATAGTACTTATTATTTATAAATAGGGATACCCTTAGCTTTTACTTTTTAATAATAAAAAAGCTATTATTAATTACTTAATAAAGGGCGAATTACGCTATTTATATCGGTACTTTAGTTACCCTTCGGTCCCTTATTTCCTAAAGCTACTCTAGTAGTTTAGTAACGACGTAAAAATCGTAACCCTTAAAAAACTTATAAAAGTCTATTAATAATACTAATTTAACGGTACTACTCCTAGCTAATTTAAATTCACCCTATAAAATAATTATAATTTTAATTATAAAATTATAATTAACGTAATATACTTAATAGACTATAAGGGCACTAACTAATTAGTACTTTATATTATTAATATTACTACTTCCTTCTAAATAGTAAAGTTCTTTATGAATATAATTATAAAGTATATATAAAAAGCTCTTTAGCTATATTAAATTAATATTTACCTCGGTCCGCTAGACTAAATTATTATAAATACTAATAAGAACTTTAATACCGTAGAGTTTAAGTTTTTTACTAAATCTATATCTATTAAGGTTAAAAAAGTACCTATTAAAGCTTATAATAATATTAATAAAGCTAAAAAATACTACGTAATATTTAAAAAGGTATATAATATTATTTAAAATAAGTACTTATTAATAAGCGTAGAGGCTATACTTTAAGTTATAATTAAAGTAGTTAATAATATAATTAGCCTAAATAGTCTCGTTCTTATACTCCTTATTTTTAAAGCTTTTTTATATACTTTTAATAACTCTCTACCGTCACTAGATATTACTTAACGTATAGAAGTAGTTAAAAAAGTAATAAAAAAAGTTTATAAACTTTATATTAATAAGTAAATAAGTAAGGTACTAGCTATTTAAAATAAACTAAATATCTCTTATACTATTAATTTACTACTATAGTTAAACGTTAAAGTTTAATAAGAAGGTAAGGGATAAAAGGGCCTATTTAAGCTCGTCTTAATAAATAGTACTATTTACGTAATAAACTTACCTCACGGCTTAATAAGCTTCTAGGTTATTATAATTAAACCCTAATACTTAAAAAAGGTTAACCCCGAGTTATTAGTTATAGTAATAGAGTATATTAACCGCTTACTAATCCCTATAGTTAACTAACTAACTAATAATAGCGCTATTACTAACGAGATCCTTAATAAAATCGTTATAATAATTAATAATAACCCTCTATTATAGAAGAGGAGGATTAGAAAAATATTAACATAGCGCGGCTATAATAATACTTTTATAACTATTACTTACCTTATATTTAAAAAAAAAATAAACCTTAAGCTAGTTACTAAACTCTATAATAAGAGTATTATTATTATATTAAGAGCACTTTTTATAAAATTTATTAATAAGGAGCTTTTAGGACTAGTTAAGAGAGGTATAATTAAATTTATCTAACTCGGCCCTAAATATAGGGATATAAAAATATTTAAATCTCGATTTATTAATAAAATAAAAAACCTAGGACTTAACCTTATTAAAAAATCTTGCTTAGTTATATAAGAATATAATAATAAAAAGAAAGAAAAGATCCTTATATAATTATTAATAATTTAAAAAACTAATTAATATTTAATCCTTACCCTAGCCCCGACTTTAATCTAAAAAAGCTATATTATTTAGTTATAAAATATTACTTAAGTATATATATAATTAAACTAACCTCTTTATTATAAAGTTTTTATTTAATTACTAACTTAGATCTATTACTTATACCCTAAGGGTACTATTCTATACGTTATATAGTTACTATATAGTTTCGCAAAATCTAGTACTTATTAATAAGTGATATATAATAAGTATTATTTAAAAATACTCTAAATAATAATATCTACGTTCGATTTATACTTACTAATCTTAATAAAAGAAAGTAGATTATTCGGTATTATTAGAATATAAACTAATAATATAATTAAATTATTAAATAAAACCTTTAGTTAAAAAAAAAAAACTAAGCTTAAGCGTACTAAGTTATTAACTAAACTAAAGTAATAATTATTAGCTAACGAGCTACTTATTTTTAATAATAAAATTATTTTATTAAAAAGTAATAATATAATACTTAGATAAAAAAACTAAGGAAAAAAGCTTAAATAAATTAACCCCTTAGTATTAAATACTAAATAATAATTCGTTAAGTAGTAAGCCTAAGGTACCTATATCGTATTAATTTACTAACTAAAGGCAGCTTTTAATACGTTATTTACTACTTAATACTAAATAAATCCGTTATTTACTAACTACGCTACGTTAAACTATTATATTAAATAGTAAATAAATTACTTAAACCGAGGGCTTATATTCGTATTATTAAATCTAATTATCGCTAAACTCTTCGTTTTTATAAATAAGTTATTTATAAATAACACTAATTATACTTCATAACTAAGTTATATTATTATCCTTATAAATAAAAAACAGACTAACGAGAGTTTTATAATTAATAATAATATTATTTACTATAGCTCTATAAAAAGTAAAAAGATTATTTAAAACGTACTAATATTAAAGGTCTATAGTATAGTTATAAGTATTAACGTTACTTATACTATTTTAACTACCCTAGACCTTATTACTAAATAACTCGACGTTCTAAAGATCCTTATAATAATTTATATAAATTTATACTTACTATATAAATACCTTATTAAACTAAGTATTACGAAAAAAAAGCGCTTTATAATAAATATTATAGTACTCTAATAATTATATAAACGCCGCGAGCTTTATAAGATTTATTAAATTAGTAATAATAATAACCTAACTAATAGGTTTATAAAGAGTATATTAAATAAGTCCCTTAAGTAATTCGTTAATAAAGGAATTATTATAGTTAAAATAAAAAGGTAAATAATATATAATTAAAATAGTAATATATTATAAATAGTAAGTCGTTTAGCGAATATATACGCCTCTTAGGCTCTAGTTTAGAAAAAAACGTACGTATTTAGGGCGTAATTAAACTAATAAAAAGCTCTTTTTTAATTACGCTAAATTTAATAATTTCTAAAAAGTTTAGATATATAAATTATATATATTAAAAAATTAAGAAGTAATTAAAAAAAGGGGATAATAAAATTTCTATACGAATAATTATAGTAAAAGCTATATTAAAATTTTAATATACGGCTTTAGGTACTTTTAAATAGGGGATTAATAGCGGATTTTACTACTAGTTCTTACTAATAAGGGACCTAGCCCCTATTTTACCCTTTTCTATTATAAAAATAAAAAACTACTAATATTAAATTATAAGGTAAAAAAGGGCCTTATTAAGTAGTTAAGTAAGGGTAGTAGGTAGGTAGCCTAGGCCCGTATAAACAGACCCTTCTACCTACTTATACCCACAGAGGGATCGCGGGCTCTGCCCACGAACTTCCCCTCCTATACACGCGCAATAGACCTATACTGACCTATTGACCTCGTCGCGACCAAAAGGTCTGACCTGCCTACGTGTATACTAACACAGTGGAACCATCCGGCTCCGCTCATGCCGATGTCGGGCGGCCCGATACCGCAGACGATGGCTACGCATTTGAGCTTCTCGCGAGGCATTGAGGTTGCGCACGCTAGTGCGTATGGACCGCCTCCAGACACGCCCTACCAAGCTTTAGCAACAAAGTCACAGTACGAGCGGTTTACAAACATACCAGAACCCCGTATTCCTTCAACTTCAAATGCGTCGCAAGGTGTTCCAAGTCTTTGGCGTGGTCGAGTAGTGTTCGTCCGGGTTGAGGAGTGCTTAGTCCCATTCCCGGACGATCTGCTGCAATGATTCGAGCTCCTACATCCAAGGCTGCTTCGTGAAGGTGGCCAGCTTCGACGCGCGAGCCTGGGAGGCCATGACAGTAGAGGATCGGTTTACCCGTCGCGGGTCCAAACTGCGAATACCCGAGCTTTCGTCCATCTGGCAGCGTGAAGGTGTCAGAGGTATCGGGCTCTGGAACCAATCTCGTAGCCAAAGGCGGAGGTGATAATTCCGCTGTAATCGCTCCTGTGTTGCTGTTCCCAAACAGCAATGACTTGATGTATGATATTGACATTATGGCGGATGCATGTGTAAAGCGCTAGCGCCTCGAAGGTCCTCCAAATATGCACACTGGGGATGGGGCTTGTATTTGTGTAATTTTTGTCCAAGATCATAGTGCTTATGTCGGTCCGGAAGGATGCGGCGTTGGCATGAAGATCGCGAATGGTTTGGTCGCATCGGGCTAGACTCCCGAAAGTGCCCGACGTTGCGCACGGGGCTCAGATATTGGTCGTTCAACTTCGGGTAGTACATTGCCCCGTCGTTGTAAGCACACGTGAGCGCGTGAGTCACCAGCTAATCTACGGAAGGTTTTTCGTCTGGAGACCATTATCCCTCGTTGGGTTTGGGAAAACGAGAAGCTCTAGACGATGGACTAGGGTTCCATGCAACGCATGGTGGAACTTGAATGGTGATGGGGTGGTGGGTATCGAGCCCCACTGATCCCATCCAAGGATACCATGAACTAATTTAGAGTTCACTGAACTAGAACGGGTCCCTGTTGAGCCAAATTTGACAACGTCCCTGTCCCTGTAGATTGTCCTTCATGTTCCAGATATCCCAGACGGCTAAGCTAGGGAAAGATAGGAAGTGTACTTACAAAGGAACTATGGAGGATTGCTTCTCAAGAAGTCTATGTCCATCACGTAGCAAGGGTTTTTAGGTTGATAGCACAGGGTCGGTTATTGTTACCTAGTCCTTGTCCTCAATTGTAGTAAACAAGCCATTGAGGGCAAACCTGTCGTACTACAAGCTCTACCTATAGTCTATGAATCTAGTCATGCTTTGAAAATTGGCACCCGAGTCCCAAAAGATCTACTTGTAGAAGAGTGCAGCTACCTTCCTCAACCGTGATAGTATCGAGAATGCCGTGCAACTGCGTCGATAATTCTTCTATCTCCTTGATAATTCTCTCTTGACGTGCTTCGGGACTCTCAAGGATACTCGTACGTATCAATGAAATGTCTCTTATAGCATCACCCCCATTTCCTTGGTTGAAGAAGAACTCTACTCTAGATAGTGCTTCCATCTTCCTTTTCCGTATTCGATCCCGTCGTTTGTGAGCCCTAATATTGACACGTTCATCAGTATTAGCGCTGTATGAAGGCTCAAATAGAATATGTTGTACTTGGGAGCCAAGCTTGTGGATGCAAATGAGCACATGAGGTAAGTCTTACCTCTGAATACTACGCTCTTCCATCGTTATGATGGATGGCAGAAATTCTCGAAAGTTCTTTCTACAACCATACAATCTGGATGCTGCAATGTAATCTCGGAAGCGCTTACAGAGTAAAAGCTGGGAGTAGCTAAAACGGGAGTGTCGCGTGGAAGTTGAGGAGACCATCACGCTTGTGGCGGAGGGGATACCGGCCTTTTGGGGGAAACGTAAGAAGTAGCCTTGGCTCCTGAGAAAGAACTATCGAACAGTCAGTAAGATTGAGGGACATGGAGAGCCAGAGACTCTCATCAAGAAACAGTGGCCGCTGGAAGTATTTGTCGCTAGGCCTCACTCTGAGCCTCGATTCTGGGCCAAAACAGGTATACCAGTGTAGCCTTACCGGGCAAATTAGTAGAAATTCGTTGCGTGAAACAGTCTTACCCTTGATCGGCAAGGAACGAGTCATTGAGTTTACGGGCTTCTGAGGTCAGAATGCTAGCATTCTTCGCAAGCATGCATTACGTGTTTTCAGCTGGACAGATCCCCAGAGCCATGGGCCCAGCCATTCTCATCGATGGCTCAGGAGGGCCAGGCTACCTGTGATAAGGCTGATCAAGACACGGCCAATGCTTCTATCGTGCGTGATGCCTGTCTCAACCAAAATCCCAACAAGAAGGCCTTTGATGTGGGTGCTTTTGCGTCTGTCGGATTGGAAGTCCAATTCGACCGCGGCATACGGCTAACTGCGCAGGGGCCAATTAGGGGCCCTATTTACGATTATTATAGCTAGCCTAACCTATAGTTAGAACCTCCTTTTTATACCTATATAGAAATTTATATAGTTTAATTAATCTCTTCGTTAACTTATAGTTCGAACTAATTACCCTATAATAAGGATATTAATACTAATTAGTAATTAAATTTTATTATTATAAATTAGTAAAGTATCTTATTATATAAAAAAAACGACCTCTTAATACCGCACGGGATAAGAGATTCGTACTAATTAATTTTATAAAAATAAATAAAAAAAGAGGCGATTTTTAAATACTATACGGAATTAAGTAATTATAACCCTTTATTATTTATAAGAGGTCGATGTTTATTATATTAAACTATATTAATTAATAAAACTACTTAAGTAACTAGTTTTTTATTATTATTTTAAGTAGTTTTTTTATTAAATAACTTTCCTATAGCCGGCCTATAATTAGAAATTAACCGGTTAGATTAGTAAAAAGAAATACTTACGTAATAACTACTTATATAATTAATTAGTATAATAAATAACCTTAATAATATAGTATAAAAGAGTACTACGCGATTAAAAAAAAGGATTTTTAAATATAAATATTCTTATTTAGTAATAAAAATAATTTTATAAGAGTTATAAAGCTAAGAGATTTATAATATATAAAAAGGTTTATTATTATAAGGATTTTATAAATATAACTATAAGCTTATAATCTAAATAACCTCTTTAGAGCTCTTTTAATTACCCCCCGAGTATTATTTTAAAATATAATATAAAGGACGGTTTTATAAGAGAGGAGGGGATTTAGAAGTTTTAATAATATTAAGCTAAGAATATTATAAATTTTAAAGATTAACTTAAGAAAAAAGTAGCTACTTTAAAATAGTTTTATAACCTCTTATTAAAGTTATAATTAACTTAAAAAAAGGCTAAGAAAACGAGGATTTAAAGGGGAAAAAAAAGAATTTTTTAAAGGGCTGCTAAAGAGCTTCTTTTTTATACTAATTCCTAATATAAAATTACTAATTTTAAGAAATTAACTAAGTAATAAAAGGAATTATTAATAAATAATAATTACTTAATAATAATTAAGCTACGAAAAAAACTACTTAAGAAATATAAAATAGGGTACTAAGAAGTAATTAAAAAAAAAGTTTTTAAAGTAATTAACCCTACTTAGTATAAGTAACGAAGTAGTAAGTATTTTTAATAAGTTTTTTAAGTCCTCGATTTTATAAAAAAAAGGGCTTAATTTTACTAACTATACTTAACTACTTATTTAGCTCTTAATAACTTATTTAGCTCTTTTATAAAATAACTAGTATTTATTTTTAACTATTTTTTTAGAATACTATTTTTAAAAAAGTAAGTTAAAGAAAGAAGTAATTTAGAGGTTATAGAAAGTACGAGGCTTAAGAAGTTAAAAAAGTACGAAATAATAGAAATTAATAATTAATAAAGATCCCGAGACTAATTATTATATCTTTTTATAATAATATAAACGTTTATTACTATTATTAAAAAAAGAATTACTAAAACCTACCCTTTTATATTAAATAAAAAAGAGGATCTTAGTTAGTAATTTAAAAAAGTAATAGTAATTACTAAAAATAATAAAAATAAGAGTAGTAGCGAGGTAATAAAAAGAAGTAGGAATTACTTAGACTTTAATAAATTGGTTAAGTAATAAAAGTACGGATTTATTACGGCTAGTGCGCAAATTAAGTATATTCTTATTAAAATTAAATACGTTAGTAATTACTAATATAAGTATAAACTAAAGTACGACCCTTAATAAGTTAGGGTAAGGAAAAAGAGGAAAAAACCCGATCTTAAATAAAATCCTAATCCCTTATAAATAAGTAAATATTAACTTAGACTATTAGGGGACGTAAATATATAAGATTATAAATTAGTTTAATAATAAGTAAATTAACGTAGTATTAATCTATTTAACTAAGGTTTATAAAAAAAAGGGGCTATAGGAGTAACCTTTATTTTATAAAATTATAAATAACCTTAGTTATTAATTAAATAAATAGTTCGTAAACATAAGCCTAGGAATTATAAAAGTAATTAATAAATTCTTTTATAAGCGAGGGGTATTATTAATATAATTATAATTATAAAAACTATATAAAATCCTAGTAGTAACGATTATAAAAAAGGAATTTGTATTATAGAACTAGGTATAAGTTAATAAAGCGTATAATTACTTTAATAAGTTTAGAAAAAGGGTAAATAACTTAGATTTCCTTTTTATAATTACTAACGGTAATTTATTATTATAAAAGGATATATAAAAGTAAAATATAGTACTAAACGTATAATAATTAATAATTTTACTTATTTCGATCTATAGCTCGTTACTATTATTAATACGAAATTTAGTACTAATTAGCTAATAAAAAAAGAAATAAACGACCTGAGGTTATTAATAATATATAATAACGTAGGGATCGTATATAAATATTAAAAATATAATAATAAATACGAGGTAATTTACGGATTTTAAAAAGATCTTTTTAAAAAAAAATTATACTCTAGGGGGAAGTACGAGGTTTTATAAAAAACCCTAATAATATTTTATAACTATTATAAAAAAGTCGGGATTAGGGAATATTAGTACTATTTAGTAATTAATATTATACTTATAAATAAAGCTTTTAATTATTATTACGAAGCGGTACGTAATCTTAATTAGAACGACTTTTTTAGTATTATTAACGTAATTTAAAGCTATTTGAAGACTTATAATAAGAATTTAGAGCTCCTATTTAAATTATAAGTAATTTCTTTTATATTTATAGCTAAGATAATAAAGGGTAAATTGCGAGTAAAAATCCTTAAAGAGCTTATTAATTAAATTAATAAGTTAGTAAAAACCTAGCTAAATAAGGGAACTAACGAGTAGAAAGTTAAATATTTTTATATTATAATTTAGCGCGTATTAGGAGGAAAAATAACTTTATATTAAGCGCTTAAAAACTACGAAACGCTTTACTTAAAGCTAAGATCTAGCTTTAATATTAAAATAAAAATATTATACTAAATATATTTATAAATATATAACAGCCCTTATTAATAGTATTAAGTTAACTAGATATATAATAAAAAAAAAAAAGAGACTAAGTATAGTAATTATTAATAAGAAGGCCTAGATTTATTAAATAAATAGAGATTTAACTTATAAATAGGGTAATAAAAGAAGTAATACTTTATTTATAAAAAAAATAGATATTAGTTAAGTAATTATTTTAAAAAGAGCGTATTAAATTATATAAATATTATAAAAAGTTAAGGGTAATAAATAGTAAAACTAGCCCTCGTTAGTTTAGCTAATTCCTTATTATATATAAGGGTAAATCCGGGGGTATAAAACTTAATAATAGTAGTTATAATAGCGGCCTAGAGTATCCGCTCTTTATAAGAAATTCGGAAAATAAAGAAATCTCGCCCCTTATACTAATAAATTAAATTATAACGAAATTAATAATATTAACTACTCCTTTTTTACCTTATTAATATCTAGAGGATATACGAGGCTAAACGAATAAAAAGTAATAAAGGTTTTAAATAAATAGGCTTTTATTTATAAATAGTAAAGGAAAGTCCTTTAGATAACGGATATAAAAGTAGATAAAAGGACGAATTTAATAATATAAAATTCTATTCTCTTAATACTTAAGGAGAAGATACTACTTCTCTTAATATTTAAAAAAAAAAATACGGTACTAAGTAATTCTAGGGGTAACTAAAGGGGCCCTTTTTATACTACTTAGATTATTTAAATACTAAGCTTATATAGGTATTTTATATAAGTAAAAAGTATAGCCTAGATAATTTTTATAAAATTATCCTAAATATTAAGGTATTATAATAATTAATAAGAGGAAAGGGGTAATTCTAAGTATTATAAAAAATTATATTAGTAATATTTAATATATTAATAATAAGTATTATAAGAATTAGCTTCGGCCTAGGTAAAGAAATCGTCGCCCTAAGTATAGTAAAAGTAGAGACATACTTTAAAATAATAACTTTCTATATTTTACTTATTAATACCCTATTTCTCTTATATTTAAAAAATATAGATCGACTAAGTATTATATTCGAAAATACGAAGAATAAAGTCTTTAGTAATAAGTATTTTGAGATAGTTAAATAATAATAGGGGTATATATTTATAAAGCTTCTTAATAATACGAAATTAATTAATTACTTAACGAAAAATAAGCTTAGATAATTATATTAAAAATTTAGGTACTTATTAGTTACGAGGCTATATAGCTTCTTAAAGTAATTAAGTAATAATAATATTAAAATAAAGGTGCTAAAATAGTTAATAAAAGTATACTACTAATATTAAATAAATACATAGAGCCTATGTAAATTTAAATTTAAATTGCGTAATAAGCTTAACTTTAATTAGGAAATCGTTGTTAATATTTTATATTTAAATAGTTAACCGGTCTTATATATAATTAACGAGGCTATATTATTTTAAATAAGGTAATTCTTATAGGATTTATAAGTAAAAATAGTATAAGTAGCCCTACGAAAATGCTAAATTAATATATACTAAGAACCGCTAAATAGTATTAAAACTAATACTAATACGAGTTTTAAGTTAATAAAATTTAAAAAAAATACGACGGCCTATAGTATATAGCTAAAAGTCGTGTTTATAAAAGCGTATTATAATATTAGAAAAGTAAAAAGGGTACACTAGTAGCTAAAAAGGGCGTTTAAAATTATTAAAAAAGAAAATCTTAATTTTACTAACGACGAATGCCTCTAAATAGTACTTAAGTATTATAATAATATTATAAGGCCTAATAGGCTTATATTAATATTATTAATATTTAGAGTATATTTAAAAACGACCTTAGCCTTGCTATTATTACTAAATATAAGCTAACGAGCCTAAGTAATTAAAAAAGTAATATAGGTGCTATACGAGGTAAGTATAAAAAAGTAAGTTAATAAGGTAATTATTATATATAATAAGCTTAATATAAGGGCTAATTTAAATATATCCCTAAATTTAAATATATAAATATAGTACGAAATTACTTAATAATAAACTAGGCTATATAAATTAATTTTTATTAACGAGCGGTTTTATATAGTTATAAGAAATCGTAACTAACTATTTAAGGTATTAATTATAATAGTTAAACTATATTATACGGATCTTATTAAAGTAATTTTTAACTTATAAAAAGAAAAAGAGCTAGGGGAAATAGTATAACCTATAGTAGAGGTATAAGAAATTATCCTTAACGAAATCGTTATAATAGTACTAATAAATAATAAAAAAGAGGAAATTACTAAAAGGGTACTAATATTATTAATAAGACGTTATAAAAGAATACGACGGTAAGCCCTAACGTAATAATTTATTACTAATAACGAAGTATTTAATACTTATTATATAGTAAAAAAGAAAGCCGATTTTAAGCTAGTAGTTAAACTACGTAAAAAGAGTATTATTATAACTATTAAAAAGCTATATAAAGGATTAGATCTTATCGAAGTAAATACTTTATATAATTAAGGGGTTTATTAATTTATCCTCTATAACCCCGAGAAATATAAAAATCTTTATATATTTAAATTGCGAATAATACGTAAAATTAAGGGAAAAAGAATACCTTAATTATATAAGAAATTTAAGTATATAATTTAGGGGTACGGCGACGTTAAAAAGGCGACGCTACTTACCTAATTACTTATAATATAGTATTATAATTAACGATTAATAATAGCGCTAATAGTATTATTATAAAAAAAGGGATACGAGATTTAGAACCGTAATATTACTTAGGCCTATACTTAATTAGTTATAGGGCTTATAAAGAAAATCCTAGCTTACTTACCGAAGGAAATCGCTAGTAAGTACTTAGAAAATATAATTATTAAAGTACTTAAACTACTATATAAGCTCGTAAAATCGGGTACTTATTAGTGGGTTATATACTACGATTTTTATATTAATTAATTATTAATAATTATATTTATGTATAACCCGTACTTATTAATTTCTAAGTATAAAAATAACTAATTTAGGATTATTAAAATATAAACCGACGATATATTAGGCCTATTTAATATTAATTTTATAAAAAAAAAGGATAAGGAGCTTTAAAAAGCGGGCTTTATAACTAAGCTAAAAGAGGTCTTTATAATAAATAACTTATTAATATTTAATAATAAGATTCTTATAATTAAAAAAGAAACCGTTGTTTTTTAATAAAAAGGGTAGGATAAGAAAATTACCCTTATTAACCCGAACGTAATTAATATTAAAAAGTAATATAAAGCTAAGCTTACGTAGGGGGTATATATTATAAGTATATACTAGCCCGAGGTAATTTTTAATTATACTAAAGTAGTATAAGCTATAGAGCTAAATAAATAAAATATTAAAATACTTAATAAGTAGTTTAAGTAGTAATAAATAAATCTCGATCGAGGCCTCGTTTATTACTTAATTAACCTCGCTATTAATAAACTTTACGTCTTTATTAATAAGTTATTTACGAATAATAACGACCTTATTTTATAATTAGGGTATATTATTATCCTAGTTAATAAGAGTATAAGTAAGAGCGAATTTATTATATATAATAATATTATCTACTACTTATTAATTAAAAATAAGTAAATAATAAGAAATATATTAATATTAGAAGTTTATAATATAATTAACGACGTTAACCTCGCTTATATAATTTTAATAATGCTAAGGAGAATTACTAATTAACTTAACTTTTTACTAATCTTAATAGTTATTTATATTAATTTTTACTTACTATATAAATACCTCGTTAAATTAAGAACGGCGAAAAAAAAAAGACTTATAATTAATATTATAGCCTTTAAGTAATTATATAAAAAGCGTAAGATCCTTAAAATTTATTAAATTAATAATAATAATAACCTTACTAACGCTTTTATAAAAGTAATATTTAATAAGGGGTTAAAGTAATTTATAAGTAATAAAAAAGTTAATATATAAATAAAAAAATAAGTTATATAAAAAGAGTAAAAAAAAAAGGAAAAAAGAGACGACTTAGTAAAAGGGCCCGAGGTCGAATTATATTTCTAATTATAATAAGTAAATTGATAAAAAAAAGAGAAAGTTAGTATCGGATTAGAAGTTTAATTTAACCGTAGTATATAGCTAACTATATAGGGGCTAATTAGGGGCCCTATTTATAATTATTATAATTAGCCTAACTTATAGTTAGAACCTCTTTTTTATACTTACGTAGAAATTTATATAGTTTAATTAATCTCTTTGTTAACCCACGGTTCGAACCAACTACCCTGTAATAGGGATACCAACAGCGTCAGAATCAGTGTAATTTCACAGTCAAGACACTGCAATGGTGATTTACAACCGATTCATTCAGTGATTTTCTCCATGACTCGTATTCTCTGGCTTGAGACAGCGGATATTCATGTCTCTGCTTGAAAAGCAGCCACAGCCACGAATCCCGACTTAAGAGTAAGCCCGGCCAGTCTCAGCCCTATGAACTTTTGTTATGCGCCGCGTCGCGTGCAAGCCTCCGCGAAAGCGCATTGGATTGGCTGATAGATTTCAAGAAGCTAAATAAATCTACATCATTCCAGATTCAAGAGGGCGATGCATTGCAGATCAGGTGGCATGTGCAGAGACTAATGCAGCATCCGCTTCATAGCTTCCAAGGTCTTTGACGCCAATTATCTTGATGGCTGCATATGAGGGTTAATTAACTCATGCAAGGTCGTAAAGGCGCACAATGGGAACTGGATTGTCAGGGTCTCCAGCTTTGCATGAAGCAAAGTGGTAATACGTTGTACATAACCAGGGCATAGGCGCTGAGACAACCGTCAGACCTTGCTGAACGAAGACAAGGTACTTGGCATGCTATTCCCCTGAAGTGGAGTTATTTATTTTATTCCTTGAGCCTGCTTCGGAACTTTCGAGACCTCTTTTCTGAAAGGAATGGCGTTCTGGGGGAATTTTCAGTTAGGGATATGGAGAGAAGTGAGACTGCAAGCCCTATCCCGTCTCGGACTGTCTTTCTTGGCTTACACGGGACCTGTGAACAACACTGGATCGCATAAAAGTTTCCCATCTGCATCGGCAGAATATGGATGTGTCATACATCAAAGCAGAGCTTTCGCCTCGTGGGCCCATGAAAGCCTCCAACCGCTCGGCCTGGGATGCGGGTCACCGCATGGGCAGATTGGCCCCACCTCGGCCCGAGACGGGACCACAATGCGGCGAGTGGGCCCAGTGGAGAGTGCCAGGGTTATTCAAGGTACGGTACCCGCGATACCTCGCCTTAGGACTTTTGAGATGCAGCGCTGCAGTGCTTTTGTGAACGAGACAACTAGAATTGAGATGCTAACAAGCGACAATAGAGAAGTTGAAGATGTTTTAACCCAAAAATTTAGCACTTAAGCCGCACCTGGCGCTGGTCCTTGCGCATGTCTCTCCCGCACATGGACATTGAACATTCTATTCCATCAAGAATACCTTCGACGACTCTTTGACAGGACCAGTGCCTGCCTCATTGAATCTCAGCCCTGAGTAAAGATAGAGAAGGTGATCTCTTTTGTAAATGCCATCGCTGGTCGGGCAGGCTTGACAGATCGACTGAAGCTCGGCTGCACTGGTACTTGGTACCTTGTCCCTAACTAAGCGAGAAGGAACTCTTGCTGTTTCGCAAGTGACCTGCTGTCAGACCTCAGGGCAGTCTCCCTCCGCGTGCCTTCCCACCTTTGAAAGCATGGTCTACCTCAGCCTCAGCCGCGTGGCTTTCCAACGTTCACGGCGTCAAATGGGAAACTTTCCGTCTGCTTCTGGCAACGACATGGACGCATAGAGCGCTGCTCCAATATCGAGTGCAACCAAGGGATCACTACTTGCTGCAGAACGTTTCGACATGCAATGCGTCATTTTGCTCCTTGCTGAAGTTTCGTGTCGACTTTTCTCATGGCATCGCGCGCACGAGCTTCGTGTTCTCCGGTCCCGTTCGGCACGCTCTGGCTGAGTCTTCGGTACAAGCTGGGATCCGTCTCAACAAATTCAGTGACACGGGACTGACACTGTGCGGCTTGGTACGCTGTATTCGCCATTGTTCTCAAATTGAGTTAGATTTCGGGTACCAACGGTCTAGGTAAGACACGGTAACGAACCTTGTCGCCGAAGCGCCATTGACAAGGACGGAGACGTCTGAGGCAGGCATACTGCAACCAAGGAGGTACTTTTTGACGAGAGAGAGGGATTGGAAACGTATCGTCTCAATGGGGGTAATTTGAAAATAATTTGATCGCTAATATGCTGTTGCAGATGACTCAATGTCAATGGTCTGCTTGAGGGGGAGAAAGCCATGGAGTTCATTGCAGGGTCGCACGTACTTATGGCTAATGGCTGATCGTGAGGCCAGGGCCAACACACTCGCTCGCCCATCGTACTGACGAGGGTGAGTCCAAGAAGAGGAGCTCTGCAGTCACACAAATCTTCAGGGCCTCAATCCCACGACAGAAAGGACAAAAGCCTTCGCAACAGCCTCAAGTATGTCAGTGCTGTGGACCTAGTCCCAATGCCGAGCGTGGGACGAATCCTATTGGATGGAGCGCCACGTCGGTCAATTCGTCCAATTGGATGGAGTGCCACGTCGGTCAAGATCCCGCCCAAGGCCGTTTATGGGAAGAAAGAACAAGATCCCCGGGGTCATTTCGAAAAGGAGTTGGACTGAGACTCGTCGGTTTCACCGGCCCTGCGTCTTCGAGGGACCGCTCAGGGTCGTGGGAGGGTGAACTCGGACCATCGCTTTACCTACTAGTCCGTCGGCCATTCTGGCCTCACATGACAAGACCGGCTGCAAGTTGCCTGCGGATGCCTTACGACGAGTTCATCGCCGTGGAGTTTCCAGCTACTTGGCGCCAACCTGTTCGGGCGGCTTCAAGGCGATTGGCAATATATCCGTCAAGCTTCTAGCCTTCCCCGCGGAAGCAAGGCATGCATCCGGCACCAGCATGCCGGACACTCGAAAACCCACTGAGGTGCCATTCACAGAGATAACCAGGTTCCGCGGTCACATAAACCATGCTCCCCTAACTTGCCAGCTCAATCGAGCCTGGCTTAGTGGTCAACAAGGAACTCTGCGCCAGTGGAACGGCCCATGCCGGGGCCACGTTGTTTTGCTCCAGGATGCTGTCGCCACACATCCACTTGCCTCTTTCGGTGTTCCGGAGGTAAAAGGATAGCTTTATCAGTTGACTCTGGGGATGTACGAATCGGATTTGGGAGAAACAGCAACCCCATACTCAGGGAGTCTTGCGCTGCATCGGCACTGAACGGATGCGTCCCTATTGGCGAGCGCAAGATGAGGCCAAGGATGACTACCTTTCCGCCGACACCCTTTTGCAATGGGAGATCTCAAAACGCCGCCTCCTTTGAATATGAGGCCCTGCTCTCGCCTCTCGATCGACAGGCTGAATATTACATCGTGAGTAACACATCAAGCTGTATCACACCTCCTTGTACATGCATACTACGAACAAGCGGCAGGAGGAGGAAGAGTCAGGACTCCCAGGAGTAATGACGAATTTTGGGTGGTGCAAATCGGCACCCCATCTTCATCACGGACTCCGCCTTGTTTGCGCCCTTGAAAGGATTGGGCGCTTTGAGCGACGTGCCACCGCCGGCTACTGCAACCAAACTCCCCGTGTGCCCCCCAAGAGCCTGAGAAGACGCGACGTCTTGTGAAATCGAGCTATGTCGAAAATCTCGGATGCGACAAGCCGGAGAGGCCTTCGGCGAGCTAGGTCCGGGCCTAAAGCCGGAGCAAAAGGCTGGCCAGCAAGTCGTTGGCTTCGAGCCTTTGGAGTTGGCTTAAGCGTTTAGGCTTCATCCGTTCCGGCGCCGTTAAAGCTATGGTCTCACGTCATGACGTCGAGCGTCAAAAGCAGTACCCCTCATCGACTTCAGATGACAGGAAGTGCTTGGGCCCCCCCACACATCCGAAATATTCGGAGTCGCTCCCCAAGTCGTCCCCACGTCGTTTGCCATCGCACCTTGCGCGGTGAGAGGTCGCATGTCGGTGTAGCGGCATTCTTTTCGCTGGTGTGTCACAGCTTTGTGCATGTTGCACCTATTCGACTGCAACAAGATGATGCGCTTTAGATTTTGTGCTCGGCCACGTTTCCTCGCAGGGGTACGGCCGTACTATTTTTTGTAAGGACCGAGCTGCATATAAGATGATAAGGTCATGTCACAATATCAGTTTTCAGATCAGGCCATGCCTCCAATATGTCGCTTCACGATGATCCCCCCGCAAACACTCATCAGTGGTCCCTACTCGAAGCCTCACGTCAATCCAGGCAACTTTTGGCGAAAAAGCGCTCGGCAGCGCGTGCAGTAGTCACCGCTACCTTTCACCGGTAAAGCAATTGAGGTTTGTGAATTCTTTTCTTCGCTTATGGGCATCAATATGTACAAGAAATGGGAAAGAATTCACCACGCAGAACTACTCCTGTCAGACCCCATGTCACCGGTGACTATCGTTAGCGCTCTCGGTCAAGGTGTGCGTATCCGCATCGGGAGCCCTGCAGACGGTTGGCTGGAGCCTGGAGGTGAAGTTCCGACGATGCGCTCTAGAAAGAAATGTCATTCTGGGCACCTGGCTTGAAACCCATCCTGGCGTTGTACCCGGGGCTATAACCGACATCCTGCACGTTGTTTCCTTCGGCTTCTACGAGAACGTCAGCACTTGGACTGGTGGAAAGGGGCGTCATCGCCGTTCGACAACTCACGATTCCAAGCAATCAGTTGCTTCGGTCCAGCGACACACTTTTTCGAATCATCTCGGCAAGCGACGGGCGGCTTAGCGATACCCAGTCGCTTCGTGGACACGGCGTTGGTAACATTGCATTTGAAGTTTTGCATATACCTTTTCGGCCTGTCAGTATCTTGCCCTCCGATCGTGCCTGGTTAAGGTGACTTACATGTTGGGCTGGCCACCTGCGATGAACGAGTCAGTCAAATGCGCCAAGGGGGGCTCATAAGCGAGGGTGATCTTACATCCATCTGGTATCCAGAGCCAAGCGCAGTAGCAGCCTCCCACCGGGCAGGCAGGCAAGTCCGGAACTTGGTACGAAGCTACGCGTTTCCAAGGCGTGCTGTTTTCGACTACAGTCAGTTGCTGACCATTTTTTGTCCAACAAGTCGCAACCTACTACTGCTCGACAACCGAAAAGACGACGAGGTTCTCCGTTGTCACCTTTCTGATATCTGACTGATAGCTGATGGCGACTGCTGTGCCTGCCGTGGTGGTATAGTTTTGCGTGTGCATCGCACCTCCTTTACCGTCCGGGTTATCGACGAGACACTTGCCCGGCACAGGCGCATGCCAGTCTTCTGGGTGTTCGATGCAGTCTGGCCACTGCGTCGCGGTCTTGCCGCCGTAGGAAAGGCTCGTGCAGCCGCGGTTGGCCCCGAGGTCGACGGTGAACTTGCCCCTGGCGAGTAGGTTGAGGAACTGGCCCGGTGGAGGGGGCACGTTACCTTGTCGCATCCGAAGTCAGCTTGCATCCCAGCTTGCATCCACCACTTGGATTTCGGGAGTTGGTAAAGCGGGTTGACCACAAGTTTGATTTTGGAATCGTCTACTATAGTGTTGCTGTCATCGGTTTGCTTAGTATTATGCTTATCACAAAGGACCATAGGTCGTGGCACTAAGAGACTCACTCGGCAATACATGCAATCGGCCTTAGCAGAAATGTGTCCCTCAACGATACCGGCGGAGACCAGCGCCGAACCAAGCCTAAGCGAGATCTTCATTGTATCTTGATGATTCCATGACAAAGACTATCTGTTGGAGGTGGACGCCTGAGGCAGGAAAATCGTGGACACGATCTAGAAAAGGAGTGGATGTGGAGCAGTTGCCGGAAAGGAATGAATCAGGCCTCGGGGCTTGATTTGAAAAGAAGGACAAGTAACGAGCGATGTGACCGGCTTGCACAAGACGACGGACTCAATGGAGCTTTTTGGGAAGTGACGAACACCTTATAAATATCGCAAGTAAGGGGACATCTGAGGGTAGTCGAGATTAAGGAAGTTGTGACGTTGACCAGCGCTTATACCCAAACAAACAAATCAAATATGAGGTTCATATTTGATTGTTTGGCTGATTTCTCGCGCCATATTTGATTGTTTGATAAATTTGACAAATATTTGATTGATTTGATTGATCAGATATTATAGAGTGAGGTTGAATGTTAGAGGTGTAAATGGTGTAGTGGATTTTTTAGGGCGGCTCCACTTTTATTCCGGAGGTCCGGTGTTCGAATCCGGGTCCGGGCGGCCCCTTTTTTTCCGTATTTTCTCGGTATATTATTGGTATATTCGGGTCCACCCTTAGATTCTAGATTTGATCAAATATATTAAATATACGGGCTAGAATATTTGATTGTTTGACTTGCTGAAATTCCCATATTTGACTGTTTGTTTGACTTATTTGTTTGATTGATTTGAATGGGTATGTGCGCTGACGTTGACATCGTCTGTGCGGATCAAAAAGCTAGCCCGTGTCGTCTGTCTGGGCGTCTGACACTTTTCCTTCCTCCGAATCTTGATATGGCGCTGAATTGACCATGGCGGACAGGCAGCACTTGAGTTCGTTATTTTGGCGGTTATTACTAGCGAGGTTAAAGACAAGAAACACAGTAGAGGAGAGGCTTCGATTAATTTCAAAGTCTCATCGTGGGGTTTGCTCGAGGCAAGAACAGTCGTGGATGCTTGAGATCGCCGGGGAGCCTGCCGAGGGAAACGAACGCAGAAGAGAATGCTTGGTTAATTACGCACCGGTACTGGTTATTGCAGCATCCGCACACGCACAGAATGTCTTTGCATGAGTCAGAAAAACATATTGTCCCGTGCTTAGTCGACGACGGCCGATTGCATCGAGGCCGAAGCTACGATTTTCTTTACGTCGGCGCCGTGAATATTTACCGAGTCAACACCGCCCATCCCTCCCAGCTTATGTTGAATCCCTCCACAATGCTCCATTTCCCACGCGGCTAGGAGCAATGAGGCCGGTCTCGCCTTCTTGCGTCTTGCGTCGGCCTTGACCATTTATGGCAAACTTGTTCCCGTCAAGTGCTACAAGACTTCTATTTTAAGTCATTTCGAAAGGTGTCGAGCGCCAAGTGGGAGGCATAATTTTGCCCTCCTCAAGACTCTTCACTGTAGCACTTATCACAAGCGAGCTTCTCACCGTTCGATATGGCCTCTGACCTCGCCGAATATCCATTAAGGGCCTGCGAACTATCGTACAACCTCACGAGCAGCCCGCAGCCTGTTCCCAGCGAAGCCACAATTCTATCTTCGGAGCAGAGCATTTGCACGGATCATATGGTTGTTGCGTCATGGAAGCATGGCATCGGATGGTCGAAGCCTGAGTTGAAGCCCTATGGTCCGCTTAACCTACTCCCGACCGCGTCCTGCCTTCATTACGCCACCGAGTGCTTCGAAGGCCTGAAGGCCTACAGAGGTCACGACGGCAAGCTCAGAGTTTTTCGCATCGAGCATAACGTTGCTCGTCTACGAAGCTCAGCCGCCAGGATCTCCCTCCCTACGTTCGAGCCTGGGGAAGTCAAGAAACTTGTTCTTGGCCTGTTGTCAGTGGATGCTGACCGCTGGCTCCCAGAGGAACAGGCTGGCGGCTTTCTTTACGTTCGTCCCACGATCATTGGTACTTCGCCTCAGCTTGGCGTCCAAGCGCCCAAGGAAGCCATATTGTTCATCGTTCTGGCATATATGCCTCGTCTCGATGTACCACCAGGGGGTATGCGACTGTATTCGTCTCCGAAAGACGCTGTTCGGGCCTGGGTCGGTGGTTTTGGGTACGCAAAGATCGGAGCGAACTATGGGCCTTCGGTTTTGGTTCTACAGGAAGCTGCTGCTAAAGGATACCATCAAGTCTTGTGGCTCTACGGAGAAGATGGGGAGTGCACTGAAGCTGGTGGGTGCAACTTCTTCGTTGTATGGGTTCGCAAGGATGGCAAGACTGAGCTCATTACGGCACCCCTGGATGATAAGACAATCCTCGATGGAGTTACAAGACGAAGCTGCCTTGAACTTGCGAGGGAAAGACTTGGCGAGGAGATCGTAGTCTCAGAACGCAAGTTCACAGTCACTGAAGAGTTCTGCTAGGGGGGCTGTGTCAGTTGGCTAGGCGGGCTATGTCCTACTTTTTCTAACTAATAAGATAATTGCGATTTTCTCAGCCGCTAGCCTCGTATAAAACCTATTTATATAAACTTATATAATTTAAAAATTATTTTAGCTTTTATTATAATAATTAAAAGATCTTAATAAATCTCGATTTTTATTAATTTTAATTAAAACTTCCTTAATTACGGCCTCTAATTAGCTAATTAAGTTATTAAAACTATAGTTTTATTAATATTATTAAAGCTAGAAGAGGCTAAAGTTGTTTATTATATCTCTTTATTATTAATTATTAAGCTTCTTTTATTTTTACTACTTAACCTTTACTTATTATTATTATTAATTACGTATTTTACGAGGCTAACTCGTTATTATTATTATACTTAAATACTAATTAATTACGGTATATACTCTACTTAACTAGTTATAATACTAGGTTCTAAGCTCTATAAGGTTATTTAAGTACTCTTATCGTTAGCTAGGCTAGTATTACTAAGGAGGTAAGTATTACTAAAGAGGTAGGTATTACTAAGGAGGGGGGAGTTAATAAAGTACTATAATAAGTAATATTCTTATTCTTTAGGTACTTATATAGAGTAATAATAATAACAAGGTCTTTAATATTAAATAAGGTATTTTTAACGTTCTAATTTAATAATAAAGTTAGTATAATTTATAAATTAACGAGATAAACTTACTAATAATTAACGTAATTATTAATAAAAGTAAATATATATCTTTATAAGTAGCTCCTTATACTTTATAAGATCGAGTAGCTTATAATTATACGGGAGATAGTATTAGTTTATAAAGCTATTAAAGTATAATAATAGATTAGGAGGGCGAGGAATCTAGTTAGTTAGTAATAAAAAAAGGGCTCTTTAGTACTAAGTACTTATTAGCTCTAGTATTTTTAAACTAACCTCTTTAAAAACGGTCCTAAGCTAGTTACAGTAGAGGTACTTATAATAAGTATAAAACTTTATTACTACTACCCTCTCCCTATAAGTACGGGCCTTATTACGTAGTATCTCCTTAATTACTTAAATAATAGTATATAAATCGGAGTTATTATTAATAATATATAACTTCAGGTCCTTATAAGTAATTTTAGTAGGACTATTAGTCCTAATACTAAAGTTCTCGTATTAAAAAATAAAGTAGTTAGCTTATTAATATCGTAGGGGGAGGTAGGTATTTATAATATATTTTAAAAATAAGTCCTAGTTAGTAAACTTTATTAATAAGCGGTCCTAGGTAGTATTAAAGTCGTCCTTAGTATTAATATATATAATGTAAGCCTATAGTTAATAAAAGTTAGTAAGTATATAAAAAATCTCTTAAGGCTACTAACTAAGGCTAAGGGTTTTATTAACCCGGGCCTTATTATTAAAGTTCTAAATAGCTTTATTTTTAGTAGCCTCTTTATTATAGTTAATATCGAGCTTATTAATAGGCCTACTAGGGCCCTTCTATTTATACTTAACGTTAAGGCTAACGTTCTAATTAATATAAAAAATATAAAACTAAAGCTAGGTATTAAGCTAGACCTTTATTATTATTAACCTTATTATATCCTCGAAGTTAATAATAGCTACTTTAGGCTACTTAGTATTAATCTTAGCCTAAATAGATTTAATAAACTTAATAAAGAAGTTATAGCCCTTACGGCGTTTTATTAAAATAAAGCTAAAAGTATAGTTATATAAAGAGCCGATATTAGTAATTTTAGTAACTTAAGAAGTATTAAGATATACCCTAAAGAAAGAAGTAGAGTCTAGGAGAGATAAGGAGGTCTTTTAAATATTAATTCTTATTTAGAATAGTAATATTTTAAACTAGTTAGTTTTATATATATTATTAAGCTTAATAACCTTAGGAAACCGTTTTTATATAATTTTATACTAAGAGTAAGTTTAAATAAAGCCTATACGCTAATTAAAATCTTTTAGTAATTATTAAATACGGTACTTATATCTTATACTTATTAAGATACTTACGAATTATTAGATAATAAAGTAATTATTAAGTTTTTTTAGGTAAATTCGCTAGTAGGTATTATTAATATCTTTTTACTTAATAAGGGACCTAGGCTTAGTATTTCGAATAATAATAGCTACTTTATATAACTTAATAACCTTATACTTAAAAACGGTTTTAAAAAGGGTTTATTACGTAATAATAAGCTTTTAGTAAAGCTTATAAATAGAGGGGTTTAAAGAAAGTACGTAGTTATAAATAGTATACTTAAGAATAAAAGACTATTACTAATTATTAAAAGCTTAAGTAGAAGTAACTCTATATTAAGGGTAATTATTTTTTTAAATAAACGTAGTATAAGTACCGAAGCTACGAGGCTAGTAGGTAATATTATAATTATAAGTAATTTTAAAGCGTATAAGTAGTTTAAGCTCTTTTTAATAATTACTAACGTTCTATTAGATTATAATAAAACTATAGTTATATATATAGGCCTATAAATACTCTTAAAGCTCTTGAATTATTATAACTAATACGAAATATAGTAAGTTAGGTATATTATACTCCTCTAATTACGTAGGGGTAATTAGGTTAATTAATAGTACCTTTATTAAAAAGTCGTAATAGCTTTACTTTTTGTGGGTAGTAACGGTAAAGTTAAAGTAAGTAGGTTGAAGTAAGTAAGTAGAAGTGGAAATAGAAGTAGAAGTGGAAGTAGGTAATTAGTAGTAGTAGAAATCGGTCGGAATAATCCCTGGCCTCTTATTGGTCGGATTACTTTAGGAAAAGTAGGACATAGCCCGCCCAGCCAACTGACACAGCCCCCCTAGCAGAACTCTCACTGAAATCATGGAGGCCGCGGCTGAAGGTCGTCTGTTGGAGTCATTTGCCGCAGGTACTGCTGTGAGTGCTTATCAATCACCGTGATACTCGATCCCGCACTGACGAATTTAGTACTTCATCTCAGCAGTTTCCCATATTCACAATCGCGGGCACGATATCTGTGTGCCAATGGGTGACGCCGGGAAGGGAGCGAAGATCACTAGCACTCTCAAACAATGGCTCACAGAGATCATGTACGGCGATACTGAGCATGCGTGGGCTGCGATTGTCTCTACTTCAGAACGAGAAATCTTGGAATTTTGACGGGGCAATTCGCACTAGGTTGGCCAGATATGTCTAATATACAATACTTGGGGTAGGCTCCACGAAATGATTGCTGGCTAGCATCAGTCTTACCGTCTTTATTATCAAGTTAAGTCAAAAACCTTAGAGAGAACAGGCCTGCGCAGATCTATAGATTAGAATTAAGAATCGATGCTCCTCGGCTGCTCGACTTTGGTCCGACAGGACGCAATCCTCTCTTGTAATGAGTATCCCATTTCCAATATCCCTACTCATCTTATCTGGAATTCGCTGGCGGGGGGCAAGAAGCCTCTTTTTACAGCCACCCGAAAGCCCCCTAGCCATTTCCGGGCTATTTTTTCATATCCAGTATCGTTCGGATGTGTCCCATCCGCCACCAAATCTTCCATGGCGGGCCCGTCGTTCCTTTGCAAGTCGACGAACACAATTTTCCTGCCTTTAAGAGCCAATTGGCGTGCTAGTCTCTCCGCCTCAATATTGAATTCCTCAACCCGCTGCTGCACGACCTCGTTCTGATTGACCAGTAGGCCTGAGAGAATAATGGTTGAGCCAGGCGAGGCAACCCAGAGGGTGTCCAAGAGGTGAACAAGGCGGTATCGTGCTTCTGTCAACTTGTATCCTTGTAAACAATCGTTGGATCCGGCGTTCACAGTAAAGACATGCGGCAACAACTTCGCTGCTGATACCTTCGCCCTGGCCTCGATTTGGTCGATCCTATACCCCCGCCAGCCTTCATGTTCGTTGTTAAAATGGGTGCCGGATCTACGGGATCCAACCATGCAGACATTGTAGCCGCAGCCGTGCAGTAACTCAGAGAGTTTCTTCCGATACCCGTTTTGATCAGAAGAGCCGACGCCGTGTGTGACTGAGCCCCCCAATGGCATTAATCGAAGCACAGGTCGACATTCGGTTGTTGAGGTAAGTTCTGAAAGAAGGATGTCAGTTTGAATGACAATGTTCGAGTCATTTAGTGGATATCACAAAGGCCGCGAGTCTAGGATTGTACTAGGAGTGGGGGCGTACATACTGGGTTGGGTGCAGTGAGCGGCCTTCTGGCGGTGGAAACCGCATTTGGTGGCTTGCGAAAAGTAGCCGACATTTACTTTACATCTGAAGTTGCGCAGCATTGAGCATATGAGAATCTGGTCCTAAAAGTAGAGCCAAGTAAGCAATGCAGAAAGCAAAAACGCGGGGGAAAAGGGAAACCAAAATGGGGGACATCATTATCTCGTACTAGTGAGAGAAAAGAGTGGTACACGGAGGTCGGGCAAACCATCTTTAGCCGAACATGACATAGCTCGGCGGGGAGCTTAGCGGCCGGAAACTTGCCGAGACTCTTGAGGTCTCACCTATCTACAAACACATCTGGCCAATGAATTCCTTGCGAGTGCTCTCCTCGAACAGCAGCCTCCAAAAAGTGAACATCTATCACTGGTTGGGATAGCAGCTCTTGCAACGACGGCTCTGGCCAAGGTACACCTGCTGCTGGGACTACCCCATCAGCTAAGTTTCGATCAATTTCCTGGGCGAGAGTATCGTCGCAAGAATTCGCTGCTCCATCTGGGAGGGATTGGGTATGTGCTTTTAGGTTCGACAACATCGTTGACTCCATTACTTCAACATGGCGACTATAATCCTGTGCCACCACGTTTCCAGCCATCTTTAGTTGGTCGAGAAGATGAGATGCCTCCTCGTAGACATCCCGATCAAGACGACTGCCTATCCCATCCAAGAGACTCGAAATGGCGAGGATCGTCAACGACGAGAAGAGGTGTTGTGTGAAGAAGCAATCGAAAGTCACAAAGGTTCCGTCGATCCACGCTCGCGTGAGTAGTCTTGTAGACTGATGAGCGCATCGTATGCATGCCTTTGACAGTGCTGTCGCTTCTGCAGGGATACTGGATGTTGCGGGAGACGAACCAGGACGCGAGCTGGCAATCTGGATTCGCAAAGCGTGCAGCAAAAGTGGTCGAGTAGCTAAAATCACACACTAGTGAAGATCAGCTTCTTGAAGGTACTGTAGAGGATACCTGATTGATGATAATGGCTAACCTGATAGAAACGAAGATGGAGAGAGACAATTTTATGATCATGAGGCTCGTTCAGAGACTTGTCTCCTATCTGTAACGGCCGAGGTAAGATTTCAAACCAGGATTGTAGATCTTTGAGGCAGCCTTGTACGCGGCTTGAGAGGTTTGCGCATGTACCTTCAGCTTGCGTTCGGACGCTGTAGACAGACCGAATTATGGAAGTAAGTAGACCAGCTAGTCTGATATCGGCAACATAATAATCAGAGTCACCATGGCTATCGGTCGAGCTCGAAGTAGATGGCTCGCAAGGCAGGTCAACACCAATGTCATCATCTTGAATTGCCGGCGGGTGATTTAGGTTCGCAGCATAGAGTCGGTCTATGATATATGCAGTCCAAAAGAGGCTTTTTCGATGTCGGCGAACCAAGGGGTCTGGCAATTGAGACTCCGGGATGTTGAGGTGTAGGCCTATGACAATAGCGACACGGACGGCAGTACCCGCAAAAACGTACGCACTATATCGTCGGTTTAGGGCCATGGAGTAGAAAGACTGTTAGTATCCCTATTATAGGGTAGTTAGTTCGAACCGTGGGTTAACGAAGAGATTAATTAAACTATATAAATTTCTATATAGGTATAAAAAGGAGGTTCTAACCGTAAGTTAGGCTAGTTATAATAATTATAAATAGGGCCCTTAATTAGCCCCTACGTAGTTAGTTATATATTATAGTTAAATTAAATTTCTAATTTAATACTAATTTTTTTTTTTATTAATTTACTTATTATAATTAGAAATATAATTTAACCTCGGGCCCTTTTACTAAGTTATCTCTTTTTTTTTCTTTTCTCTACTTTTTTTATATAACTTATCCCTCTATTTATATATTAACTTTTTTATTATTTATAAATTATTTTAACCCTTTATTAAGTATTATTTTTATAAAAGCGTTAGTAAGGTTATTATTATTATTAATTTAATAAATCTTAAAAATTTTATACTTTTTATATAATTACCTAAGGGTTATAATATTAATTATAAGCCTCTTTTTTTTTATCGTTCTTAATTTAATAAGGTATTTATATAATAAGTAGGAATTAATATAAATAATTATTAAAATTAATAAAAAGTTAAGTTAATTAGTAATCCTTTTTAATATTATTAAGATTACGTAAGTAAGGTTAACGTTATTAACTATATTACAAACTTCTAATATTAATATACTTCTTATTACTTACTTATTTTTAGTTAATAAATAATAAATTATATTATTATATATAGTAAATTCGCTCTTATTTATATTCTCGTTAATTAGGATAATAATATACTTTAATTACGAAATAAGGTTGTTATTATTTATAAATAACTTATTAATAAAGACGTAGAGTTTATTAATAATAAGGTTAATTAAGTAATAAACGAGGCCTCGATCGAAATTTATTTATTATTACTTAAACTACTTATTAAGTACCTCGATATCTTATTTATTTAGCTCTATAATTTATACTATTTTAAGATAATTAAAAGTTATTTTGGGTTAGTATATATTTATAATATATACCCCTTATATAAGCTTAGCCTTATATTACTTTTTAATATTAATTATATTTAGGTTAATAAAGGTAATTTTCTTACCTTACCCCTTTTATTAAAAAATAATAGTTTCCCCTTTAATTATAAAAATCTTATTATTAAATACTAATAAGTTATTTATTATAAGGACCTTTTTTAGTTTAGTTATAAAGCCCGCTTTTTAAAACTCCTTATCTTTTTTTTTTATAAAATTAATATTAAATAGGCCTAATATATTATTAATTTATATTTTAATAATCCTAAATTAGTTATTTTTATACTTAGAAATTAATAAGTACGAGTTATATATAAATATAATTATTAATAATTAATTAATATAAAAATCGTAATATATGGCTTATTAATAAATACCCGATTTTACGAGCTTATATAGTAATTTAAGTACTTTAATAATTATACTTTTTAAGTACTTACTAGCTATTTCTTTTAATAAGTAGGCTAGGATTTTCTTTATAAACCCTATAGCTAATTAAATATAGGCCTAAGTAATATTATAGCTCTAAATCTCGTATTCCTTTTTTTATAGTAATATTATTAATACTATTATTAATCATTAGCTATAGTACTATACTATAAGTAATTAAGTAAGTAGCATTACTTTTTTAATATTATTATACCCCTAAATTATATACTTAGATTTTTCGTATAATTAGGGTATTCCTTTTCCTTTAATTTCACGCACTATTCGTAATTTAAATATATAAAAACTTTTATATTTTTTAGGGTTATAAAAGATAAATTAATAAACCTCTTAATCGTATAAAGTATCTATTTTAATAAGATTTAATTCCTTATATAGCTTTTTAATAATTATAATAATACCTTCTTTACGTAATTTAATTACTAACTCAAAATTAGCTTTTTTTTTTATTATATAATAGGTATTAAATACCTCGTTATTAATAATAAATTATTTTATTAGGGCTTACTATTATAGTCTTTTATAACGTCTTATTAATAGTATTAGTACCCTTTTAATAATTTCTTCTTCCTTATTATTTATTAATATTATTATAACGATTTTATTAAAAATAATTTCTTATACCTCTACTATAAGTTATACTATTTCCTTTAGCTTTTTTTTTTTTTATAAGTTAAAAATTACTTTAATAAGATTTATATAATATAATTTAACTATTATAATTAATATTTTAAATAGTTAGTTATAATCTCTCGTAACTACATAAAACTACTCATTAATAAAAATTAATTTATATAACTTAGCCTATTACTAAGTAATTTCGTATTATACTTATATATTTAAATTTAGGGGTATATTTAAATTAGCCCCTATATTAAGCTTATTATATATAGTAATTATTTTATTAACTTACTTTTTTATACTTACCTTGCGTAATATTTATATTATTTTTTTAATTATTTAAGCTCGTTAGCTTATGTTTAGTAATAATAATAAGGCTAAGGTCGTTCTTAAATATACTCTAAATATTAATAACGTTAATATAAGCTTATTAAGCCCTATAGTATTATTATAATACTTAAGTACTATTTAAAAGTATTCGTTATTAATAGAATTAGGATTTTCTTTTTTAATAATTTTAAACGCCCTTTTTAGTTATTAGTATGCCCTTTTTATTTTTTTAATACTATAGTACGTTTCTACGGGTACGACTTTGAGCTATATATTATAAGCTATTATATTTTTTTTTAAATTTTATTAATTTAAAACTCGTATTAGCGTCGGTTTTAATACTATCTAGTGGTCTTTAGTATATATTAATTTAGTATTATTATAGGGCTATTTATACTATTTTTACTTATAAATCTTATAAGAATTACCCTACTTAAAATAATATAGCCTCGTTAATTATATATAGGACCGGTTAACTATTTAAATAAAAAATATTAATAACGATTTTTTAATTAAAATTAAGCTTATTATATAATTTAAATTTAAATTTGCGTAGGCTTTATGTATTTATTTAATATTAATAATATACTTTTATTAATTACTCTAGCGCCCCTATTTTAATATTATTATTACTTAATTATTTTAAAAGGCTATATAGCCTCGTAACTAATAAATACCTAAATCTCTAATATAATTATCTAAGCTTATTTTCTATTAAATAATTAATTAACTTCGTATTATTAATAAGTTTTATAAATATATACCCCTATTATTGTTTAATTATCTCGAAATACTTATTACTAAAGATTCTATTCCTCGTATTATTAAATATAATACTTAGTTAATTTATATCTTTTAAATATAAAAGAAATAGAGTATTAATAAATAAAATATAAAAAGTTATCGTTCCGAAGTACGTCTCTACGTTTACCGTACTTAGGGTAACAATTTCTTTACTTAAACTAAAACTAATTTTCGTAATACTTATTATTAATATATTAAGTATTACTAGCGCGATTTTTTATAATATTTAGAATTACCCCTTTCTTTTTATTAACTATTATAATACTTTAATATTTAAAATAATCCTATAGAAATTATTTAAGCCGTATTTTTTATTTATATAAAATACTTATATAAGCTTAGTATTTAAATAATCTAAGTAATATAAAAAGGGCCCCTTTAGTTACTCTTAGAATTACTTAGTACCGTATTTCTTTTTTTAAATATTAAAAGAGGTAATATCTTCTCTTTAAGTATTAAAAAAATAGAATTTTATATTATTAAATTCGTCCTTTTATCTACTTTTATATCTATTATCTAAAGGACTTTCCCTTATTATTTATAAATAAAAGCTTATTTATTTAGAGCTTTTATTACTTTTTATTTATTTAGCTTCGTATATCCTCTAGATATTAACGGGGTAAAAAAAGAGTAATTAATATTATTAATTTTATTATAATTTAATTTATTAATATAGGGGGTAAGATTTTTTTTATTTTCCGAATTTTTTATAAAAGGAAATAATCTAAGCCGCTATTATAATTACTATTACTAAGTTTTATACCCCCAGATCTACCCTTATATATAATAAGGAATTAACTAAACTAACGAGGGCTAGTTTTACTATTTATTACCTTTAATTTTTTATATTATTTATATAATTTAGTACGCTCTTTTTTAAAATAATTACTTAATTAATATTTATCTTTTTTATAAATAAAATATTACTTTTTTTATTACCCTATTTATAAGTTAAATCTTTATTTATTTAACGGATCTAGGCCTCCTTATTAATAATTACTATACCTAGTCTTTGTTTTTTTTTTATTATATATCTAGTTAACTTAATATTATTAATAAGGGCTATCGTACGTTTATAAGTATATTTAGTATAGTATTTTTATTTTAATATTAAAACTAAATCTTAGCCTCGAATAGAGTATTTTATAGTCTTTAAGTACTTAATATAGGGTTATTTTTATTTTTAATACGTACTAGACTATAATATAAAGATATTTAACTTTTTACTTATTAATCCCCTTATTTAACTAGGTTTTTATTAACTTATTAATTTAATTAATAAGCTTTTTAAGGATTTTTATTTATAATTTACTCTCTATTATCCTAGCTATAAATATAAAAAGAATTACTTATAGCTTAAATAAGAGCTTTAAATTCTTATTATAAGTTTCGAAATAGCTTCGGATTATATTAATAATATTAAAAAAGTCGTTCTAATTAAGATTACGTACTATTTTATAACAATAATTAGAAGCTTTATTTATAAATACAATATTAATTATTAAATAGTATTAGTATTCCCTAATCCTAATTTTTTCGTAGTAATTATAAAATATTATTAGGGTTTTTTATAAAACCTTATACTTCTCCCTAAAATATAATTTCTTTTTTAAAAAAATCTTTTTAAAATCCGTAAATTACTTTATATTTATTATTATATTTTTAATATTTATATACGATCCTTATATTATTACGTATTATTAATAACTTTAAGTTATTTATTTCTTTTTTTATTAACTAATTAGTACTAAATTTTATATTAATAATAATAACGAGCTATAAATTAAAATAGGTAGAATTATTAATTATTATACGTTTAGTATTATATTTTATTTTTATATATCTTTTTATAATAATAAATTATTATTAGTAATTATAAAAAAGAAATCTAAGTTATTTATCCTTTTTTTAAACTTATTAAAGCGATTATATACTTTATTAACTTATACTTAGTTCTATAATATAAATTCCTCTTTTATAATTATTATTACTAAGATTTTATATAGTTCTTATAATTATAATTATATTAATAATACCCCTTATTTATAGAGGAATTTATTAATTACTTTTATAATTCTTAGGCTTATACTTACGAATTATTCGTTTAGTTAGTAACTAAGGTTATTTACGATTTTATAAAATAGGGGTTACCCTTATAGCCCCTTTTTTTTATAAACCTTAGTTAAATAAATTAATATTATATTAATTTACTTATTATTAAGCTAATTTATAATCTTATATATTTACGTCCCCTAATAATCTAAGTTAATATTTACTTATTTATAAGGGATTAGGATTCTATTTAAAATTAGGTTTTTTCTTTTTCTCTTTTATTTTAACTTACTAAGGGTCGTATTTTAGCTTATACTTATATTAGTAATTATTAACGTATTTAATTTTAATAAGAATATATTTAATCTGCGCACTAACTATAATAAATTCGTACTTTTATTATTTAATAAATTTATTAAAGTTTAAATAATTCCCGCTTTTTCTTACTACTTCGTTACTACTCTTATTTTTACTATTTTTAATAATTATTACTACTTTTTTAAATTACTAATTATTATACTTACTAAGATCCTCTTTTTTATTTAATATAAAAAGGTAAGTTTTAATAGTTCCTTTTTTAATAATAGTAATAAACGTTTATATTACTATAAGAAAATATAATAATTAGTCTTAGGATCTTTATTAATTACTAATTTCCACTATTTTATACTTTTTTAACCTCTTAAGCCTCGTACTTTTTATAATCTCTAAATTACTTTTTTTTTTAACTTATTCTTTTTAGGGTAGTATTTTAAAAAAATAGTTAAAAATAAATACTAACTAGTTTATAAAAGAGCTAAATAAGCTATTAAGAACTAAATAAGTAGTTAATTATAATTAATAAAGTTAAGCCCTCTTTTTTATAAAATTAAAAACTTAAAGGACTTATTAAAAATACTTATTATTTCGTCGCTTATATTAAATAGGGTTAATTATTTTAAAAACTTTTTTTTTAATTACTTCTTAGTACCCTATTTTATATTTCTTAAGTAATCTTTTTTATAGTTTAATTATTATTAAGTAATTATTATTTATTAATAATTCTTTTTATTACTTAGTTAATTTTTTAAAATTAGTAATTTTATACTAAGAGCTAGTATAAAAAAAAGCCTCCTTAATAACTTTTTAAAAAAAAAAAACTTTTCCCCCTTAAATCCTTATTTTCTTAGCCTTTTTTTAAATTAATTATAACTTTAATAAGAAGTTATAAAACTATTTTAAAATAACTACTTTTTTTTTAAGTTAATTTCTAAAATTTATAATATTTTTAGTATAATATTATTAAAGTTTTTAAATCCCCTCCTCTTTTATAAAACTATCCTTTATATTATATTTTAAAATAATACCCGGGGGATAGTTAAGGGAGCTATAAAGAAGTTATTTAGATCGTGGGCTTAAAATTATATTTATAAAATCTTTATAATAATAAACTTTTTTATATATTATAAATCTCTTAGTTTTATAATTTTTATATAAGTTCTTATTATACTAACTAAAAATATTTATATTTAAAAATCCTTTTTTTAAATTATATAGTACTTTTTTATATTATATTATTAAGCTTATTTATTATATTAATTAATTATATAAATAATCGTTATATAAGTATTTCTTTTTACTAATCTAGCTAGTTAATTTTTAATTATAGGCTAGTTATAAAAAAGTTATTTAATAAAAAAGCTACTTAAAATAATAATAAAAAACTAGTTATTTAAGTAGTTTTATTAATTAACGTAGTTTAATATAATAAACGTTAACCTCTTATAAATAATAAAGGGCTATAATTATTTAATTCTATATAATATTTAAAAATCGCCTCTTTTTTTATCTATTTTTATAAAGTTAATTAATATAAATCTCTTATCCTATATAATATTAAAAAGTCGTCTCTTTTATATAATAAAATACCTTATTAATTTATAATAATAGAATTTAATTACTAATTAATATTAATATCCTTATTATAAAATAGTTAGTTCGAATTATAAATTAATAAAGAGATTAATTAAACTATATAAATTTTTATATAAGTATAAAAAGGAGGTTCTAACTATAAGTTAGGCTAGTTACGATAATTATAAATAAGGCCCCTAATTAGCCCCTGCGTAGTTAGCTATATGCCGCGGTCGAATTAGACTTCTAATCTGACAAAGACTGTCTAAAGGTTAGTCGCCGTTAGACGGTTCACGGGAAAGACTTACCAAAAGAAGATAAAGCTCAACGGTTTCGACTTCGGGGCGCTCTTCAAGGTATCCTAAAGCCTTGGATGCTTGCGCAAAGTATGCCATTCCAGGGAAACCGTGGACACCGGTGGATTTGGAGACGTAGAGCTCCCCGATAGCAAACAAGGCCCAAGTTCTACAACGAAGGACTATCGCTTCCAAGCTCGCGTCATGATTGTTCTGCTTCCAACATTCTGTAATTGCTTGTGTTTCCACTATGTGATATGAACGCCCAATGTACTTCATGGCAGCCTCAAGCAGAAACTTCGCGCGAGAAGGCCCTGGCCATGGTGTGTTGACATGAGCCAGCGACATCATGGACTCGTTGGAGGCATAATTCAGTCGTATGAGGTGGATAGGCTCGGGAGCTAACGGGTCCGTGATGACCTGGCGAAATCGAGTCGCAAAAGCGGCGTCGGCAGCCTCGCCGATGAGGACAGGGCTTCTGAAGACATTCAGACTGTCGAACCATGGGTCGATACTGATTGCTGGACTTGTCTCGTTTTCCGCGGACTCTGTAGATGGTTCTGGCTGAAGGTCTAGAGGAGATTGAAGTGATTGTAGGGCACTTCCGTCGGGAGTATTTGTGTCGTGGGAGTCATCGATTTCCACTGTGCGGGAGTCCAGCCGAGATGTACTCTGCCGCTTCAGTCTATCAATTTCCTGGAATAGTTCATCAAGTAAACTTGATCAACGGACCATCAGCAACAGAGACATAGCAATGAAATGGGGCCTTCAAGAAGGGATGTTGGCTCACCTTTGCGGGACCTTTACAGTCCTATTCCTTTGCGGAAACGAGCACTCGTTCGCTTTGTCAGACTGTTGGCAATTCTGACACGGACGGCCGCCGCTACACTTCACCTTCCTTTCGTGGCATCGATGACAACTATGGAAGCAGTGAGCAGTTGGGGGCCTCTTTTACTGGCATTGGGTCGCTTGGTATCGCCCATGAAGGACTCACGCGGTATTTTTTCCAGCGAGCAGAGCGCTGCGGATACTTCTAGTAGTACTGCCGGTAAGGATTGATTCTGGCGTTCTCTGCATTTCGCCTGCTGATGCTAATATTTCTTGGTATAATTGGGAAAGAGGATGGCATCTAGGTCCCCTACAGAGTGCTTTGTTCGTGCGCTCGGTGAAACTACGACCTGCCGGAAAGTTGTTTCAATTCTGGAATAGTTATGGCAGAGGATTTCGGAGGTTGGACACTTTGCCGAGGGGACTACCAGCGTGGCCGAGGAGAGGGCAACAACCAACTCTAGAACAGTGTTCTTTCCCACGATGGGCGTACTGTAGAGGATTCGGTCAAAAACTTCAAGGTGGGAGATATAAAAATAAGGCTTCCTCACAGGAAATAAACAAATTGTGGCAAGTGTCTGTACGTGACGTCACACGTTCTGTTTTCCAAACCCAACTTTTTTTACACCATGACCATCGACTACTCTCATCACCACAACGACTGCCGGCTGTCTGAGGCTGCTGCAAAGACCGCCGCTTCTTGCGTCCAGAATCTCAGTGATTGGGGTCCCGCCGTGAAAGAAATTCAGACGTGGCCCGAATATCGGCCTGAGCCACTTAGAGACCTGCCCCAACTCGCTAAAGCGCTTGGTCTTGGCAACATCTTCATCAAAGATGAGAGCAGACGGTTCGGTACTGACATGGGCTCTTTCAAGGCTCTGGGTGCACCCTTTGCGGTGTATCGGATCCTCGCCGACGAGGTACACCGTCAAACCGGCGTTTATCCGTCGTCGGCCGAGCTTCGTACAAGCAAATATCATCATATCACGCAGCAAGTGACTGTCTGTGTGGCGACAGACGGCAACCAAGGGCGAGGACTTGCATACGGCGCCAAAGTCTTCGGGTGCCGCTGCGTTGACTACATCCACGGCCATGTCAGTCCCGGGCGTGCCAAGACGATGATGGATCTCGGCGCTGTTGTCATTCGAATCGATGGGGAATACGACGAGTCTGTGAGCCGAGCCAAAGAAGATGCGCGAATCAATGGGTGGCACTTCGTCAGCAGCACGTCTTGGACCGATTTCGACCACGGCATTCCTCAGGATGTCATGCACGCATACATGGTGGTCGTTGAAGAGGCGCTCGAGATGTTACCAAGCCTTCAGGATATAACCCATGTTGTTGTATGTGGTGGGGTGGGCAGTATTGCGGCAGCCATCTTTTTGGGTTTCTACAAACACTTCAACCAAATTGTTGCGTCAAGCAACTCGAATACGTTTCCGCGCTGTATCGTTATCGAGCCGACCGAGGCAGACTGCCTGCTTCAAAGCGCCAAGGCTGGAGAGTTGCGTCCGAGTAACAGCAGTCTGAGAACATTGATGGCCGGGCTCGCATGTCGAGGCCCATCTCCCGCTGCGTGGAAGATTCTTGAATGGCTTACTAGTGATTTTATTGCTGTCCCTGACCGCGTTGCGGTGGATGGAATGATAGCCTTGGCGGAGGGCAAGCATGGTGACATTCCTGTCGTTTGTGGAGAGTCATCAGCCGCGACCATGGGTGTCCTACTCAAGGCGGGCTGTAATGAGGCTTTTCGCGAAAAGCTGAGTCTTGATGCGCGCAGCCAGTGCGTGATTTTCGGTCTAGAAGGAGCAACAGATTCTTCAATCTACAAGGATCTTGTCGGCAAGTCGCCTGACGATGTTTTCAAGGCACAAGATAGATTTTTGCAGCTTCATGAATAGGAGCAAGCTCACATGCTTTGACGAGCCTCGTCTAGTCCACACCTCTCACTTTACAAAGTTCGCGTCCTGTCTTATTGTAAGAGATACCCAGTAGTAGTTCAGCCCTTTACAACCCAACTTCAGAAAACCATGTCTCCTAGGATGAACCCAGAGCTTAGATCTCTGCATCGGTCCTCAAGAAGTTATTCGGAAATTTGAACCCGTTGTCATGCTAAAAGTTTGCTCTGCTATTCTCAGGCTGGGATCGAGCTACTGTCCGACGATTCACAATTGTGATTGGGAGCCCGTTCGGCGAGGGAGTGCGTTGCCGAGCGTCAAGACCGGGATTGGCCAGGAAGTCCGGCGTGAGTCAACACGACCGGTCGCTGCGCTCCGGCCGGTCAAGGAGCGTTTCGCCGAGCGCCATTCGGTGGAAAGAAGCCGCGCCGATGGGCAAGAGCATTCGCACTAACTATCAACGCCGCATCATGATAGCACAAATCAGCCTCTCCAGAAATGATGGTTTTGACCGTTCTGCGACGTTGCTGGAGCTTCCCTGTGACCAAAGTTTGTTTAATACATATAGAACAAAGTCCGTCGTCTAATGATTTAATAAAAGCCAAAACAATATCGCTATCGGATTAGAAGTCCAATTCAACCGCGGCATACGGCTAATTACGCAGGGGCCAATTAGGGGCCCTATTTATAATTATCATAGCTAGCCTAACCTACGGTTAAAACCTCTTTTTTATACTTATATAGAAATTTATATAATTTAATTAATCTCTTTATTAACCTACGGTTCGAACTAACTACCCTATAATAAAAATACTAATACTAATTAATAATTAAATTTTATTATTATAAATTAGTAAAGTATTTTATTATATAAAAGAAACGACTTCTTAATACCGCATAGGATAAGAAATTCGTACTAATTAACTTTATAAAAATAAATAAAAAAAGAGGTAATTTTTAAATACTATATAGAATTAAGTAATTATAGCCCTTTATTATTTATAAGAGGTCGATATTTACTATATTAAACTATATTAATTAATAAAATTACTTAAGTAACTAGTTTTTTACTATCGCTTTAAATAGCTTTTTTATTAAATAACTTTTTTATAATTAGCTTATAATTAGAAATTAACTAGTTAAATTAGTAAAAAAAATACTTATATAATAACTATTTATATAATTAATTAATATAACGAATGAGCTTAATAATATAATATAAAAAAGTACTATATAATTTAAAAAAAGGATTTTTAAATATAAATATTTTTAGTTAGTATAATAAGAACTTATATAAGAATTATAAAACTAAGAGATTTATAATATATAAAAAGGTTTATTATCATAAAGATTTTATAAATATAACCTTAAGTTTATAATTTAAATAACTTTTTTATAGCTCCCTTAATTACCTCCCGGGTATTATTTTAAAATATAATATAAGGGACGGTTTTATAAAAAAAGAGGGGATCTAAAGGCCTTAATAATATTATACTAAGAATATTATAAATTTTAAAAATTAATTTAAAATAAAAGTAGTTATTCTAAAGTAATTTTATAACTTTTTATTAAAGTTATAATTAATTTAAAAAAAAGCTAAGAAAATAAGGATTTAAAAAGAAAAAAAAAGAATCTTTTAAAGGGCTACTAAGGAGCTTCTTTTTTATATTAGCTCCTAGTATAAAATTATTAATTTTAAAAAATTAACTAAGTAATAAAAAAAATTATTAATAAGTAATAATTATTTAATAATAATTAAGCTACGAAAAAAACTATTTAAGAAATATAAAATAAAGTATTAAAAAGTAGTTAAAAAAAAAGTCTTTAAAGTAATTAACCTTACTTAGTACGAGTAACGAAGTAGTAAGTATTTTTAATAAGTTTTTTAAATCCTCGATTTTATAAAAAAAAGGGCTTAACTTCGCTAACTATACTTAATTACTTATTTAGCTCTTAATAGCCTATTTAGCTCTTTTATAAGCTAACTAGCGTTTATTTTTAACTATTTTTTTAAAATATTACCCTAAAAGAAATAAGTTAAAAAAAGAAGTAATTTAGAGGTTATAAAAAGTACGAGGCTTAGGAAGTTAAAAAAGTACGAAATAATAAAAATTAGTAACTAATAAAAATACTAAAACTAATTATTATATTTTCTTATAATAATATAAACGTTTATTATTACTATTAAAAAAAGAATTACTAAAACTTATTTTTTTATACTAAATAAAAAAGAAGATCTTAGTAAGTATAATAGTTAGTAATTTATAAAAGTAATAGTAATTATTAAAAATAGTAAAAACGAGAGTAATAGTAAAGTAATAAGAAAAAATAAAAATTATTTAGATTTTAATAAATTTATTAAGTAGTAAAAGTATAGATTTACTATAACTAGTACGTAAATTAAATATATCCTTATTAAAATTAAATATATTAATAATTATTAATATGGGTATAAATTAAAATACGACCCTTAGCGAGTTAGGGTAAAGAAAAAAAAAAGAAAACCTAATCTTAAATAGAATCCTAATCCCTTATAAATAAATAAATATTAACCTAGATTATTAAGAAACGTAAATATATAGGATTATAAATTAGCTTAATAATAAGTAAATTAATATAATATTAATTTATTTAACTAAAGTTTATAAAAAAAAGGGGCTATAGGGGTAATTTCTATTTTATAAAATCGTAAATAACCTTAGTTATTAACTAAACGAATAGTTCGTAAGTATAAGCCTAAGAATTATAAAAATAATTAATAAATTCTTTTATAAATAAAGGGTATTACTAGCGTAATTATAATTATAAGAACTATATAAAATCTTAGTAATAATAATTATAAAAAAGGAATTCGTACTATAAAACTAAGTATAAGTTAATAAAGTATATAATCGCTTTAATAAGTTTAAAAAAAAAGTAAATAACCTAGATTTCTTTTTTATAATTACTAATAATAATTTATTATTATAAAAGGATATATAGAGGTAAAATATAGTATTAAACGTATAATAATTAATAATTCCGCTTATTTTAATTTATAGCTCGTTATTATTATTAATATAAAATTTAGTACTAATTAGCTAATAAAAAAAGAAATAAATAACCCAAGGTTATTAATAATACGTAATAATATAAGGATTATATATAAATACTAAAAATATAATAATAAATACGAAGTAATTTATAAATTTTAAAAAGATTTTTTTAAAAAAGAAATTATATTTTAGGGGGAAATACGAGGTTTTATAAAAAACCCTAATAATATTTTATAACTATTATAAAAAAGTCAGGATTAGAAAATATTAATACTATTTAGTAATTAATATTATATTTATAAATAAAGCTTTTAATTATTATTATAAAGTAATACGTAATTTTAATTAAAATAACTTTCTTAGTATTATTAATATAATCTAAAGCTACTTTAAAACTTATAATAAAAATTTAGAGCTCCTATTTAAGCTATAAGTAATTTCTTTTATATTTATAACTAGGATAATAAAGGGTAAATTATAAATAAAAATCCTTAAAGAGCTTATTAATTAAATTAATAAACTAGTAAAAACCTAGCTAAATAAGGAGATTAACGAACGAAAAGTTAAATATTTTTATATTATAATTTAGCGCATACTAAAGGTAAAAATAACCCTATACTAAGTATTTAAAAACTACGAGACGCTTTATTTAAAGCTAAGATTTAGCTTTAATATTAAAATAAAAATACTATACTAAATATACTTATAAATATATAACGGCCCTTATTAATAATATTAAGTTAATTAAATATATAATAAAAAAAGAAAAGAAACTAAGTACGGTAATTACTAATAAAGAGGCCTAGATTTATTAAATAAGTAAAGATTTAACTTATAAATAGGGTAATAAAAAAAGTAATATTTTATTTATAAAAAAAATAGATATTAATTAAGTAACTATTTTAAAAAAGAGTATATTGAATTATATAAATAATATAAAAAGTCGAGGGTAATAAATAGTAAAACTAGCCCTTATTAATTTAGCTAATTCCTTATTATATATAAGAATAGATCCGGGGGTATAGAACTTAGTAATAGTAATTATAATAGTAGCTTAGAATATTTACCCCTTATAAAAAATTTAGAAAATAAAAAAAATCTCGCCCCTTATATTAATAAATTAGATTATAATAAAATTAATAATATTAACTACTCTTTTTTTACCTTATTAATATTTAAAGGATATACGAGGCTAAATAAATAAAAAGTAATAAAAGCTCTAAATAAATAAGTTTTTATTTATAAATAATAAAGAAAAGTCCTTTAAATAATAAGTATAAAAATAGATAAAAAGACGAATTTAATAATATAGAATTTTATTTTCTTAATACTTAAGGAGAAAATATTACCTCTTTTAATATTTAAAAAAAGAAATACGGTACTAAATAATTCTAAAAGTAACTAGAGGGGCCCTTTTTATATTACCTAGATTATTTAAATACTAAGTTTATATAAGTATTCTATATAAATAAAAAGTACGACTTAAATAATTTTTATAGGATTATCCTAAATACTAAGGTATTATAATAGTTAATAAAAGGAAAGAGGTAATTCTAAGTATTATAAAAAATCGTATTAGTAACGCTTAATACGTTAATAATAAGTATTATAAGAATTAGCTTTAGCCTAAGTAAAGAAATCGTCGCCCTAAGTATAATAAAAGTAAAGACGTACTTTAGAATAATAACTTTCTATATTTTACTTATTAATACCCTATTTCTTTTATATTTAAAAAATATAAATTAACTAAGTATTATATTTAATAATACGAGAAATAAAATCTTTAGTAATAAGTATTTTAAAATAGTTAAATAATAATAGGGGTATATATTAATAAGGCTTATTAATAATACGAAGTTAATTAATTACTTAATAAAAAATAAGCTTAGATAATTATACTAAAGATTTAAGTACTTATTAGTTACGAAGCTATATAGCTTTTTAAAATAATTAAGTAATAATAATATTAAAATAGGGGTACTAAAGTAGTTAATAAAAGTATATTATTAATATTAAATAAATATATAAAGCCTATGCAAATTTAAATTTAAATTACGTAATAAGCTTAATTTTAATTAAAAAATCGTTATTAATATTTTCTATTTAAATAATTAACTAGTCTTATATATAATTAACGAGGCTATATTATTTTAAATAGGGTAATTTTTATAGGATTTATAAATAAAAATAGTATAAATAGCCCTACGAAAATACTAAATTAATATATACTAAGGACCGCTAGATAGTATTAGAACTAATATTAATACGAGTTTTAAGTTAATAAAATTTAAAGAAAATATAACGGCTTATAATATATAGTTAAAAATCGTACCCGTAGAAGCGTATTATAATATTAAAAAAGTAAAAAGGGTATATTAATAGTTAAAAAGGGCGTTTAGAATTATTAAAGAGGAAAATCTTAATTTTACTAATAACGAATATTTCTAAATAATACTTAAGTACTATAATAATACTATAGGGCCTAATAAGCTTATATTAATACTATTAGTATTTAAAGTATATTTAAGAACGACTTTAGTCTCGATATTATTATTAAATATAAGTTAACGAGCCTAAGTAGTTAAAAAAATAATATAAATATTATATAAAATAAGTATAAAAAGGTAGGTTAATAAAGTAATTACTATACGCAATAGGCTTAATATAAGGATTAATTTAAATATACTCCTAAATTCGGATATATAAGTATAGTACGAAATTACTTAATAATAGGCTAGGCTATATAAATTAATTTTTATTAACGAGCGGTCTTACGTAATTATAAAAGATTATAACTAGTTACTTAAAGTATTAATTATAATAGTTAGACTATATTATATAAATCTTATTAAAGTAATTTTTAATTTATAAAAAAAAGAAGAGCTAGGAGAAATAGTATAACTCGTAGTAAAAGTATAAAAAATCATTTTTAATAAAATCGTTATAATAATACTAATAAACAATAAGGAAAAGGAAATTATTAAAAGAGTACTAATACTATTAATAAAATATTATAAAAGACTACGATAGTAAGCCCTAACGTAATAATTTATTACTAATAACGAGGTATTTAATACTTATTATATAATAAAAAAGAAAACTAATTTTAAGCTAATAGTTAAACTACGTAAAAAAAGTATTATTATAATTATTAAAAAGCTATATAAGGGATTAAATCTTATTAAAATAAATACTCTATATAATTAAGGGGTTTATTAATTTATCCTCTATAACCCTAAGAAATATAAAAATCTCTATATATTTAAATTATAAATAATACGTAAAATTAAGGGAAAAGGAATACCTTAACTATATAAGAAATTTAGGTATATAATTTAGGGGTATAATAACGTTAAAAAGGCGACGCTACTTACTTAATTACTTATAATATAGCGCTATAGTTAATAATTAATAATAATATTAATAATATTATTATAAAAGAAGGGATATAAAATTTAGAGCTATAATATTACTTAAGCCTATACCTAATTAGCTATAGGGCTTATAAAGAAAATCCTAGCCTACTTACTAAAGGAAATAGTTAATAAGTATTTAAAAAATACGATTATCGAAGTACTTAAATTACTATATAGGCTTATAAAATTAGGTACTTATTAATAAGCTATATACTACGATTTTTGTATTAATTAATTATTAATAATTATATTTACGTACGACCCGTATTTCCTAATTTCTAAGTACGAAGGTAACTAATTTAAAATTATTAAAATATAAATTAATAATATATTAAGCCTATTTAATATTAATTTTATAAAAAAGAAAGATAAAGAGCTTTAAAAAGTAGGCTTTATAGCTAAGCTAAAAGAGGTCCTTATAACGAATAACTTATTAATATTTAATAATAAGATTTTTATAATTAAAAAGGAAACCGTCGTTTTTTAATAAAAGGGGTAAGGTAAGAAAATTACTCTTTTTAACTTAAACGTAATTAATATTAAAAAGTAGTATAAAGCTAAGCTTATATAAGGGGTATATATTATAAATATATACTAGCTTAAAATAATTTTTAATTATATTAAAGTAGTATAAGTTATAAAGCTAAATAAATAAGATATTAAAGTACTTAATAAACGGCTTAAGTAATAATAAATAAATCTTAATTAAAGCCTCGTTTATTATTTAATTAATCTCGTTATTAATAAACTCTATATCTTTATTAATAAGTTATTTATAAATAATAACGACCTTATTTTATAATTAAAGTATATTATTATCTTAGTTAATAAGAGTATAAGCGAGAGTAAATTTATTATATATAGTAATATAATTTATTACTTATTAATTAAAAATAAGTAAATAATAAAAAGTATATTAATATTAGAAATTTATAATATAATTAATAGTATTAACCTTACTTACGTAATTTTAATAATACTAAGAAGGATTATTAATTAACTTAACTTTTTATTAATTTTAATAGTTATTTATATTAATTCTTATTTATTATATAAATACCTTATTAAATTAAAAACGACGAAGGAAAAGAGGTTTATAATCGATATTATAGCCCTTAAGTAATTATATAAAAAGCGCAAAATCCTTAAAATTTATTAAATTAATAATAATAATAACCTTACTAATACTTTTATAAAAATAGTACTTAATAAGGGGTTAAAGTAATTTATAAGTAATAAAAAAGTTAATATATAAATAGAGGGATAGGTTATATAAAAAAAGTAAAGAAAAGGGGGGAAAAGAAATAACTTAGTAAAAGGGCCTAAGGTCGAATTATACTTTTAATTATAATAAATAAATTAATAAAAAAAAGAGAAAGTTAGTATTAAATTAGAAATTTAATTTAATTACGGTATATAACTAATTATATAGGGGCTAATTAGGGGCCTTATTTATAATTATTATAACTAGCTTAACTTATAATTAGAACCTCCTTTTTATACTTACGTAGAAATTTATATAGTTTAATTAATCTCTTTGTTAACCTATGGTTCGAACTAACTACCCTATAATAGGGATACCAACAATCGCATCCAAAATTACCGCCTTCAATGCTACTATGAGAGGGACCAACAGCTCACATCCAATCATGAAATCCGCCGTCAACACTTAACAAAAGATAGGCCAATCCCCGGCTGGCGCGGCTGACTTTATGGACCCTGATGATCTGAGGACTGAATTTGCGATGGCAATGTCAGCAATGTATCAGCAAGAAGTCCCGCTATATGGAAACTTACTCGATATTGTGCGCCATGTCAATCAAGATGTCCTCCGCAGAAAAGATAAAGACCTCGCCGTCGACACGGTCGCTATCAGGGCAAGCACGGAGAGGCTCACGCTTGAACGTCATGGTGCCATTAGGCTAGGCACACCCTACGAGCTTCGGACAGTGAAGCGCATCTTTGCGGTTCTAGGGATGTACCCGATCGGGTACTACGATTTATCCGTCGCCGGCTTGCCGATGCATGCCACGTGCTTTCGCCCTACGAGCGTACAGAGCCTTCATCGGAACCCGTTCCGAGTCTTCACTACCCTGCTCCGTCCAGATCTCCTCGCCGACGAAGATGCGCGCCAGCTATCGGGGAAGCTGCTCCAGAGAAGAAACATATTCACGGCCGAGCTCCTTGGAGTTCTAGACACTGCCGAGTCCCAGAATAGTAGGCTCACAGAAGAGCAGGCTGCCGTTTTCATTTCCGAAGCCTTGCGAACTTTCAGTTGGCAGGCGGTGGCTGCCGCCACGTTCGACCAGTTCAACATTTTGAAGGCCGAGCATCCTATCTTGGCCGACATTGCATCTTTCCAGAGCGCGCACATCAACCACCTCACCCCCCGAACCTTGGACATTTCGGCTGTTCAGACTGCTATGAGGGAGGCCGGCATGGCTGTCAAGGCACGCATCGAAGGGCCGCCCATTCGCAAGTGTCCCATTCTTCTGCGCCAGACTAGCTTTCTGGCCCTTGAAGAATACGTCCACTTCAGAAGAAGCGACAGTTCCGGCCTGGTCTTCGCTTCTGACACTGAGGCCGGACTGGTCAAGGCCGGCCATACGGCTCGTTTTGGGGAGGTTGAGGAGCGGGGCGCCGCCGTCACGGATCGGGGACAGGTACTTTACGAACGACTACTGCGAGAAACCATGGAGATGACGGCGAATGCTGGCCCTGAAGAGGCTGATGGACTCGCAAAAGATGTTTTCAAGCAATATCCTGATACTTGGACTGAACTGAGGAAAGAGAGACTGATACATTGCGAATATGTCTGCGTCAGAAAAGTGCCCCCGAACGAGGCCGGGCGGCAACTCGATGAACTCACTCTTGAGCGCCTCATTTCACAGGGGGTTATAGAAGCACGCCCGATCACTTATGAAGATTTCCTCCCGTTTTCGGCGGCTGGGATTTTCCAGTCCAACATTCAGTCTCGGGACAAAGATGGACGACCGCTGCAGATGAAGCATCCCAAGCCGGACTTGCCCGGTTTTGTGCAAGCACTGGGGGAGGAGCCAGTGAATATTCAAAAATGGTACTCTATCATCCAGAATCAGAGCCTAAAGGCCGTGGCGGAGAAGCTGGGGATGTGTTAGTATACACGTAGGCAGGTCAGACCTTTCGGTCGTAACGAGGTCAATAAGTTAGTATAGGTCTATTGTGCGTATATAGGAGGGGAAGTTCGTAAGCAGAGCCTGCGATCCCTCTATAGGTATAAGTAAGTAGAAGGGTCCGTCTACACGGGCCTAGGCTACTTACCTACTACCCTTACCTAACTACTTAATAGGGCCTTTTTCTACCTTATAATTTAATATTAGTAATCTTCTATTTTTATAATAAAAAAGGGTAAAATAGGGGCTAGGTCCCTTATTAATAAGAACTAATAATAGAATTTATTATTAATCCCCTATTTAGAAATACTTAAAGCCGTATACTAAAATTTTAGTATAGCTTTTATTATAATTATTTATATAAAAATTTTATTATCCCCTTTTTTTAATTACTTCTTAATTTTTTAATATATATAATCTATATATCTAAACTCCTTAGAAATTATTAAATTTAATATAATTAAAAAAGAGCTTTTTATTAATTTAATTATACCCTAAATACGTATATTTCTTTTTAAATTAAAGCTTAAGAAGTATATATATTTACTAAATAACTTATTACTTATAATATACTACTATTTTAATTATATATTACCTACCCTTCTATCTTAACTATAATAATTCCTTTACTAATAAATTGCTCGAGGGACTTATTTAGTATACTCTTTATAAACCCATTAGCTAAGTTATTATTATTACTAATTTAATAAATCTTATAAAACTCGCGGCGTTTATATAATTACTAGAGTATTATAATATTTATTATAAGGTGCTTTTCTTTTATAATACCTAGCTTAATAAAGTATTTATATAATAAGCATAAATTTATATAAACTACTATAAGGATCTTTAAAACGTTAAGTTATTTAATAATAAGGTCTAAGGTAGTTAAAATAGTATAAGTAACGTTAATACCTATAACTATATTATAAACCTCTAATATTAATACGCTCTAAGTAATCCTTTTACTCTTTATAAAGCTATAGTAAATAATATTATTATTAATTATAAAGCTCTCGTTAGTCTATTCTTTATTTATAAAAATAATAATATAACCTAGCTATAAAGTATAATTAGCGTTATTTATAAATAACCTATTTATAAAAATAAAAAGTTTAGCTATAATTAAATCTAATAGTACGAATATAAGCCCTCGGTTTAAGTAATTTATTTATTATTTAATATAATAGTTTAGTATAGTATAGTTAATAAATAACGGATCTACTTAGTATTAAGTAGCGAACGACGTATTAAAAGCTACTTTTAATTAATAAATTAATATAATATAAGTACCTTAGGCTCGCTATTTAATAAATTATTATTTAATATTTAATACTAAGGGGTTAACTTACTTAAGCTTCTTCCTTTAGTTCTTCTATTTAAGTACTATATTACTACTTTTTAATAAAATAATTCCGTTATTAAAAATAAGTAGCTCGTTAGTTAATAGTTATTATTTTAATTTAGTTAATAACTTAGTATACTTAAGCTCGGTCTTTTTTTTCTAACTAAAAGTCTTATTTAATAATCTAATTATATTATTAATTTATATTTTAATAATACTAAATAATCCGCTTTCTCTTATTAAAATTAATAAGTATAAGTTAAACGTAAATATTATTATTTAGAATATCTTTAAATAATACTTATTATATATTACTTATTAATAAGTACTAGATTTTATAAAACTATATAATAGCTATATAACGTATAAAATAATACCCTTAGAGTATAAGTAACGGATCTAAGCTAGTAATTAAGTAAAAACTTTATAATAAAGAAGTTAGCTCGATTATATATATACTTAAGTAATATCTCGTAGCTAAACGACGTAGCTTTTTTAAATTAGGGTTAGGGCTAGGGTAAGGATTAGATATTAATTAGTTTTTTAAATTATTAATAATTATATAAAGATCTCTTTTTTCCCCTCGTTATTATATCCTTATATAACTAAATAAGACTTTTTAATAAAGTTAAGTCTTAAGTTCTTTATTTTATTAATAAATCGAGATTTAAATATTTTTATATCCCTATATTTAGGGCTAAGTTAAATAAACTTAATTATACCTCTCTTAACTAGTCCTAAAAGCTCCTTATTAATAAATTTTATAAAAAGTACTCTTAGTATAGTAATAATACCCTTATTACGGAGTTTAGTAACTAGCTTAAAGTTTACTTTTTTTTTAAATATAAAATAAGTAGTAGTTATAAAAGTATTACCGCAGCCGCACTATATTAATATTCTTTTAATCCTCCTCTTTTATAATAAAGGGTTATTATTAATTATTATAATAATCTCGTTAAAAATCTTATTAGTAATAGCGCCGCTATTAATTAATTAGTTAATTACGAGGATTAGTAAGTAGTCGATATACTCTATTATTATAATTAATAACTTAGGATTAACCTCTTTTAAGTACTAGGGTTTAATTATAATAGCTTAAAAGTTTATTAAGCCGTAAAGTAAGTTTATTACGTAAGTAGTATTACTTATTAAAACGAGCTTAAATAGGCCCTTCTATCCCTTACTTTCTTATTAGACTTTAATATTTAATTATAGTAATAAATTAATAATATAGGAGATATTTAGTTTATTTTAAATAGCTAGTACCTCGCTTACTTATTTATTAATATAAAGTCTACGGACTTCTCTTATTACCTTCTTAACTACCTCTATATATTAAGTAATATTTAGTAATAGTAAAAAGTCGTTAGAAATATATAGAAAAACTCTAAAGATAAGGAGTATAAAAATGAGGCTATTTAGGCTAATTATATTATTAACTACCTTAATTATAGCCTAAAGTATAGCCTTTATACTTATTAATAAGTACTTATTTTAAATAATATTATATACCTTTTTAAGTATTATATAATATTTCTTAGCCTTATTAATATTATTATAAGCTTTAATAAGTACTTCCTTAACCTTAATAAATATAGATTTAATAAAAGACTTAAACTCTATAGTACTAAAGTTCTTACTAATATTTATAATAATCTAATCTAGCGGACCGAGGTAAATATTAATTTAACATAGCTAAAAAGCTTCTTATATATACTTCGTAGTTATATTTATAAAGAACTTTATTATTTAAAAAGAAATAATAGTATTAATAATATAAAGTACTAGTTAATTAGTACCCTTATAGTCTATTAAGTATATTACGTTAATTATAATTTTATAGTTAAAATCGTAATTATTTCGCAAAGTAAATTTAAATTAGCTAGGAGTAGTATTATTAAGTTAGTATTATTAATAAACTTTTATAAGCTTCTCGAGGGCTATAATTTTTATATTATTACTAAATTACTAAAATAACTTTAGGAAACGAAGGACTAAAAAGTAACTAAAGTACTAATATAAGTAGTATAATTCGCCCTCCGTTAAGTAATTAGTAATAGCTTTTTTATTATTAAAAAACAGAAGCTAAGGGTATCCCTATTTATAAATAATAAGTATTATAACATCTCCCTTAACTAATAAGTTATTAATATTATTAAAATATACTCCTAACTTATCTATATCCTTTAAGTAATATAAAAAAGGAGTATTAATTAATAAAATATAAAAAATAATATTACTAAATAGGGTATTAATAACTATAAATCCTAACGACCTTATAAGTTTATTATTACCGAATTAAATACTTATTTTACTAGCTCTAGAGATATTAAAAATAACTTCGGGTTATTATTATTATAATACGAGGAGTTAAGGGTAGCCCGTAGTTAAGAATTCTATAGCACTAATATTAAGTATAATGCTTTAAAAGTCCTTTAATAAGTACCTCTTATTTAATAAAAAGGAGGTCGCTAGTTTTATAAGCTTAGTTAACTTATTAATAAAAGTAGTATTAGTAAGGTTATATTTTATTATTTAAATAGCGAGGATATTTATAAGGGCTCTATTATTAGTAGTAGTTATAAGGTATACTATTAAGATCTAAACTTTATTTTTATAATTATTTTTATAATTAAAATCGAGGCTATTAAAATATTAAATTATAATATTATTATCGTTATTATTATTAATAAGGGTAGTTCTCTTATAAAAAGCGAAGAACTATAAGTATAAGCTTAGTATAAATCTCTTATTCTTTTCCTTACTATTTTTATACTTTTAATATACTTAACGTCGCTCTTTCTCTAAGTACTTAATTAACTAATAGCCGGTTTTATAATAAATAAAGTACTTTTTATTAGTAATATTGCGGCTACGTTAATTCCGCTTATTAAACTAGGTCTCTTTACTAAAGCTACTATAAGTATAATTAGTTTAATAAGTAGTAGGGACCTCTTTATTATAAGTACTATTTTAAAAATATTATTATTACTTATTATAGTCGCGCTCTCTCTTTATAATATTAATTAAAGTACTAAGCTAATAATAAATACTAGTAAATATAAGTACTAAGTTAAGTATAATAAGTCTATACTCTAATATACTACTTATATAATAAAAGAGTTAGTTACTTATATTAAAAATAAATCCCTATATAGTTAGCGCTTCGTAAAAGATTATAATATAATTAATAAGTACTTATAAAATTTATTAATTTAACTTACTTAGGTTTTTATAGATTATATAGTACTAATAGAAATTATAAAGCTTAGTAAGGTAGTTTTAATAACTTATAGATAGTTTAAAGTACTCTTAAGTCCTCTAGTATATTATATTAAAACTAAATAGGTTAGAAGTACTACTAAGTTAGTTAAAATGAAAGGTTAACGCCCTTCCCTTAAGTATATTTAAAAAAGTATTAGAATAGTATTGTTTATTAATTCTTATTTATTAATATAATACTTTAAAAATCTAAAACTTCTTATTAAAAATATCGTACTTCTCGCTACTATATTTATTTTTATTATTATAAAGCTTAGTAAAGTTAATTAATTAGTAAGTATTAGGTATAATATCGTCTTTAGTTTTTTTATTAAAGTATAGTATTTAACGGGATAGATTTCGCTATTAAGTAATAATAACTTTATTTTTTAATTCTTCCTCCTCTTTTTTTTAAAGAGGTAATAAGTTAGTTAGTTAGTAATAAAGCTAAGGTTATAATCTTATTTATCTTAATTAAGCTAGCTAAGGTTATATAGACTCCTTTACTATCTCTCTAGCTCGTTAAATAAAATTATTAATATTTATTAATTATAAAAATAGTAAATAAAAAAAGTGAGGATCGTAATATAATATATTAAAATATTTAGTATAGTTATAATAAGCTACGATCTCCTTAAAGGTCTAAGTAAGAAAGTATTAGGTATTAAGGGCGTTAGTAATCTTATTTATTATTTAACTATAGTCCCTAATTATTAAGTTAATACCGTTATTTATAAAAAAGTCTCTTAGCTTTTTAAAAATCGTACTATTTACTCTTAAAAAGTCCCCTACTTCCTAATTATTAAAGTCGGTTTTAGAGTCCTTTTATAGCTCCTTACTTATTAAACCATCTTAATAATAAAATTTTATTATAAAAAAGATAAAAGTATTAAGCTTCTTATTACTTATAAGGGTAAGTATAATATTAAATAAGCCCTATTAAGTTAGGTTAACGTAATCTTATTAGCGAGTTAAAATTAAATATAGTTTTATAATTTAAAAGTATAAATAGGTTTAAAGTAATATTAGCTAATTATTAGCCCTTTCTTACTTATTACTAAGGCTAGTAGTCGCTATAATATATTTATAAAGTAAGTTATATAGTAAAAAATAATCGTAGTATTTTAATTATAATATAACGTTAGTTAAGTTAGAATAAATAATAAGTTAATCATAACGATTGTTTTTAATAATAATAAGTAGGCTACTATTACTAATTAGAAAATTCTACTTTTTTAACGAAATATATAAATAGAAAGTTACTAAAGTTAGTAAAAAGTTATAAAAAGAGAAGAAAAGCCCTTTTTATAACCGTACTTTTAGTAGCTAATAAAGGATTCTATTAGCTACTAATTAGCAATTTTTTTTAGTACTTTTCGTACCTCGTTTTACTAATTTAATCTTAGAGCTTCTGTTAGGTTAAAAAGAGATAAATTTATTAATAATATAAAATAGATCCCTATTACTACTATTATTAAGATCTTTTTTTTTTTTTAATATCTTAGAATACTTCGCTATCTATAAAAAATACTTCGCTATTAATATATTTATAATTCTAAAAGTCTTATTATTACCGAGCGCTAATATATTAATAATTATTAAATTAATCTCTTAATAATTAATCTCCTCTTACTTATTATTAATTTAAAATAGCGCTTAATTATAATATATTTAAAATAAATTCTTTTATAAGTAGCTCGATTAGAGAGAAATTAGTAATTATAATAAAGCTAATAGAGATAATATTAATAATAGAAATAAGGTTAATAATAGTAATAAAGTAGTTAATCCTTCTATAATAATAGCCTTAGTAAAAAAAATCGTATATAATAAAGTATACTCTTAATAGCTTATAACTAGTTAACTAATTATTAACTAGTAGTAATAAAAAAGAGTTAAAGTAATATAAACTAAGCTACTTATCGTTAGTTAAATAAATAGAACTAAATTAATAAGTTAGAATAGTTAATAAAGTAAGTCGAGGCTATTTTTTTTATAATTATATCCTTATTAACCTATAATAAAAATATATATATAATTTAACTATTAATTAGTATTAGTATATACGTAAGTAAGTTAGACCTTTTAGCTATAACGAGGTTAATAAGTTAATATAAGTTTATTACGTATATATAGGAGGGGAAGTTCGTGGGTAGAGCCCGCGATCCCTCTATAGGTATAAGTAGGTAGAAGGGTCCGTCTGCACGGGCCCAGGCTGCCTACCTACCACCCTTACCTAACTACCTAATAGGGCCCTTTTCTGCCTCGTAATCCAACAGGATGACCGCGGCGTGGCCTTGTTGAGAGTAGCTGAGATAGAGGGTGTATTGAAACTACGGACTGGTCAGGCTAGCCAACCGAACTTCATCATCAACATTGCATAAAGGCTTGAGAATTTGGATACATATTGAAACTATCGAAACAAGAGCATTTTTGTTAAGTTCCAACTCGACCTTTCCTATGCATAAGATAGAGACACAGATTATAACATGCATCTACTTAAACTCTAGTTTCCAAGTCATTAACGTGAAAATTTTACTCTGACGTGAAGGTTTTCGAAAAAACAATTTGATGAAGCTAGTGCTAGTCCGAGAGGCGAGCTGTTCGAGTCCGAACAGGGGCGCGAAGTATCAAATACGTTATCACCAGCTCTTTCTTCTTTGCCTTTCCTTTCCTCCTTTTTCTCCCCTTTTTTCGGTTCTCTTTCTTTTCTTGCGAACCATCTTTCATCAGTGTTTTTGAGGCCTGTTAGTTCTATTTATGGGAGACATTGAAGAGCGGGAGTCCACTGCTAGTTTCGGCTTCACTTAGTTCCTTGACCGGTAATATGAAACACCGTGGGGAAGCTTAGTCGGTCGTGAACGTACAATGTTCGAGCACACAGCGATAACACTCAATCTTTTACTAGACACTTCTCTCTAAGCTGCAGGAATAAGTGTGCATCCAGCAACACTGCGGAACGCGATCGCGGGGTCGAGACAAGATTGACATCGTTTCAAAGCCTGCACTTGTGGCGCTGTAAACAACGTTTCTCGAAGCGACTAGCGATCCTCCGACTAGAGCCACGCCAACCCACAAAACAAGGGCAGAAAAAAGAACAGCCCACCATCCATCCCAAGTTTTCGGGACCGGACGACGGCTGTGGCTGCACCGTTGCCCACCCGTCGTCCGTGCAGACCCACAGACGGGAGCAAACGGCTCACCTGTCAACGGTCTGCTCCCGATGCTTCCCGGTGAACGGGCGACCAGGCGTACCATCAGAACCCCCAGGCCCGGTTTTCCCGGCCGCAAGGCATCCACAAGATCTAGGCAAATCAAAGATCCTGTCGTATCCCGACTCGTGCATTCAGCCAGACATGGATGTTGCGCTCCCTACCAGCGTCAGCGGCTCTGCTTTGTCAGAAGTTGGAGCGAATCATCATCGCGCGGTCGGTCATTTGATTGCCCCGATTGAAATCGTGCCGAGGAGGAGCAGATAGATCTACGTGCTTCCCCCTGAAACCAAGATCTGAACAAATCAAAAGCTCCGGGATTATGTTTCGCTTGACAAAGTGCCGGTTCGCCTGAGTCTCTGGGGACCAACCGTGAAAGCGTACTGGCTGGCTAAATTCCAAACGGCTGCGTCTCGGGCCTAATATTCAGCTGGGAAGAAAACTATGCAGGCTAAAGGCGACGAACTCGTTTTTGGACTCATCACAATGTCTCTGAACCTCTCATTCCTGAGAGCGTGAGTGGCCAGCGATGTCATCGGCCCTTGTTCGGCCGAGTTCTCCTCGCCCTGTAGGGCGTGCAGGGATAGCGTACTCCATGCGGCCCACTAGCAATTACCTTAGCACCGTCGCGGGGTTCAGTGGGGAAAATGGTGCAAGGTCTGGGTACCTACCTTGTAAACACTAATGCCAATCTCCATTCTCCAGCCTAGGATGCCCACTGCCCACTCTTCGTAGTGGGAGGAAAGTCGTGGGGGGAACAGAAGGTCTAGGATTAGCAAAGCGGAGTACATACTGGTTGGGAGGTTGTTTGGAATGGTACCAAGGTAAGGTAGATCGATAAGCACCACCCAAATGTGCGGGACCTTGACTTGACCAAGTAAAAGCAAAGTCTGGTTGGGGTCCAGGACCAGGATGTCGAAGATGGGCCGCGCGTGCCTTTCCGCTCGGCTTCGCGGATAGCCGACCAATGACCCACGGCTCCTCTTGGCAGGAGCCTTCTTCCGTGGATTCTGCAGTCGAGACGCGCGTGTCTTTCGTGGACACTCGCGCGCTTTGCGTCACCAATATCCAAGGAGCTTCGTATCGGGCCTTTTCCCGCCTTTGCGTAATGATGAGTCGTCGTCGGTGCGGCGGGTTGTGCAAGTGACATGAAAGAGTAGAGTCGATACGAAGACAGTGTGTTTTTGTGGCGCCTTCCTCGATCGTAGATTGCGATTCACGGGTCGTCGTGGGCTTCGGTTCTTGAGCGGTTGCACAGGGTCGCTTGACTTGTGAGGGGGCCAGAAGGAATCTCAGAAACAGGGGGGTATTCGGTCTATTTTCAGATAAAAAAAACCTCAAAGCGTTTTATACATGACATTCCACCAAGCCTTTGGTATACCTCTAGCGAACACCGGATATTGATACATCCTTCCCTGATTACATAGTACTAGAGAGACTGAGCCCCATGAGTTGTTCTCTCTAACTTTGACAAATGAAGGAACGAGGAACGATATTCTTACAGGGGCCATATGAAATACAACAAGATTGGGCCAGCCAAAAGGAAAATATGGTGACAAGTTGTAGTGTACATGGGTTCTTGGTATGGTGGCGGGTTTACTCGAGCGCACGAGGGCTTCGTTGTAGTCGTTCACGGGAGTTTCGCGAAGTATGGACCAAACTTTTCTTTGGGATTCTGAGAGATGGGTTGGGCATCGTGGAGGCGGGGAAATAGATTATCTTCGTTGTCCTTCTCGAATCTTTCGAGACGCCATTCTCGGGAGGATTTTCCGTCGGAGGGATGCTTCTCAGCAGCCTTGCTGCTACTGCCGCCAGACGTCAGTCACTGGTTAAGGAGAGTCTGTCTAGGACGGTTGAATTAAAGAAGCAGTGTCTTACGAGCTTCCAGCATGGTTATGCTGAGAGGATGTGTGGCTGGCGGGCATGTTGACGATGCTGCGTATTTCTTAACGAGAGCTGAAGTGTACAGAGAAGGTGACGATCGTCAACCGTAGTGACGAAGATGAAGCTAAGGTGTTGTTCAGAACGAAGACGTAAAGTACTCTTTGGACGGATGATGAGGAGATGCCGGACTACTTAGAGGGTATCTAGAGAGTAATAGAGAGAGTATAGAGCGACAGAGTGGATCTCACATTGTAGGCTGAGTGGCGGATGATAGAGTTTAAGTAAATGAAGGTAAAAGTGTTGCTGGAAACCAAAGAGTCGCTGGCGGCCCAGATCTGGACGCCTTCTGGAAGCGGTCAAGAGGGCGGAAAGTACGCGGGGGGGAGATCAATGAGAGATTGGCGAAGGGCGACGGCGGCCAAGGCATAGACTGCGGCACTGAGTACCGAGAGATCTGGGTGACGGCTGCTTGAACACGCCGTTCATCTAGAGAAAAGGCAGGGGGGAGGTGGGATTACGGACGACCGTCCGGGATACTTGGCGACTTTTCCGGTACCCAAGTTCCCGTTTAGTGAAAGTGCAGGTATTTTGATATGTTGAGACCGGCATTTGGCCTCGTGCCTGACTGCCAGAAGAGCTTGATTTGGTTTTCGTTGTGCCCTTAAGCACCTAATTTCCCTGCCTGCAGGATTAGCGGTGGGAGAGACTCAGGAACAGAGTCGTGTACATCGTTGAAGAGGTCAAGCAGTGGCAAATCTGACAGGTGCAATTCCGTAGGATGCATCAGGGTGAGACGCAGACCTCATTTCTTCTAGGGGGCTGGTGAAAGGGGAAAGACATGGTGGAGAAATCTTTGAGGGAAAGGGTGGTGCGGATGCGGGAAAAAGGGTGTTTGGGGTGTGAGGGGAGGAAGCAACGCAAAGGTCGGCAGAAAGTGGATGATGATCGTGCTTGACAGGTAATTAGGTCGTGTCCCGACCTGAGGTGAGGTGTCTACAGAGGAACAAGACCATCCTAGGAAAAGCCCCCAAATTGGACGGGGATGATCCAAAACTTTGCTCGTCGCAACTGCGACCGAGAAGCTTGCAGGCAGACTACTGCAGGGATTTGCTTCTGTCTTGTTTTCCACTTGGAGAAATGGCGCCCCATGGGCCAAATGTGTCGAGTTCACGCTCAGTGCATCCTTGAAGGAGAGAACAGGGCGGGCTCCATGAAATGCGGGGGAAAAGGGCGACAATTTTCTGGTAGCCTCACACCCGGATGCGTCTTGCTGCGCATCGGGCGCAGACGTGGTGAAGAAGTCCTTCGGTGCGGGAGGCTTGGTGCTAGAGGCGCTCAATGCTGAGAAGCGGTGAGCTTTCGAAGAGGCCAATCGTCTACCTCGCGCGCCACACTGCGTAATCGAGGTTGCCGATAACTAGAAATGATTGAGAAGGCTGTGAGTTGCTTCTGGGAGAACTGGGTGGGGGGCGTTTGGTGAAGGAGACCGTTCTCCTACTCGGGCAACCACTCGTAGAGAGCGCCATAGGATGCTTGTCCCTGTTCGTGGATCCCAGGTAGCAGCGGGGAGCGGGCTGGTCATCGATCAGCCCGCCATCGTCAAGTTGAGGGCGGGCGTAGTTGGAGGCGAAGACGGGAGGTGAACGCTGGGTCTGAGATGGACGGGCGATGGTAGAGCGAGGTTTGGTGGTCGAATTTGGCCCCTGTAGCTACCTGGCCAGGGTGGATAGCGTCATTCATTAGGAAAGAAATACAACGGAGTGAACAACTCACGATCAGCAGATTAGATTCGAAACAAGCCAAAGTTGCCGTAGGTCTTTGGGGTTAGTCGAAGGGATCAAGGCAGGGTTGTCGCTCCGGGTCATAATCCGTGTCCGTACTGGCGGAGGCGACCTTTGGAGAAAGCACGCTACCTTTGACTGACGGGTGCCAGGCAAATTTGTTGAGATAAGGCCGTGATAGCGTGAAAAAGTGACTTGAGGTAGGGCGGGCTGAGAGCTGAGCCCGGTAAAGCCGCGACATGGCGATGAAAAGGGCGGAGACGAAGTCGGCTCGGATGGAACCATACGAGAGGACGGGGCGGTAAGGACGGACTGCCCGTGAGGAGTGAGTAGGTACCTTCCGTGTGGCACCCGGGGCAGGAAAGGGCAGGGTCATTTGCTTCCTCCTACCTGCCTTGCCTTACTCCAAATTTTGGACAGGTACCTGAGGTACCAGATGTTTTGTGCCAGACGGGATGGAAAGAGCAGCAGGGTTGGGGAACGGATGGGGTGAGATGGAAGGACCACAGTGGTGAGTGTTCCACTTTGGGGTTGGAGACGTACCTCAGGCAGGTCAGATCCAGTAAACGTCCCATCCCTGCTTTTTGGCCATCTGAATTCACGCCCATCCATCCCTACCTTTTGTCTTTTTCAAGGGCCACCCATGTTTTGAGCTTCTACCCTCTTCTGGACGGTTGTCCCGGCCGAGCTCTCGACGATCCTCCTCATCCAGACCATCTCCATTTCGTACGCCTGCACGGTCTGGTATCCGTACCTTACGGATACATATGGTCTCATCAGCATCAAAAGTACGTACTTGATTGTCTCGTGCGGCATGCCTCAGGCACGGATGCATATCTCCGGCCCAGCAAGACCAGGGACTCGCAATGTCGTAATCTCCCTCCAAGACCTTGTCAACTCTCCCCCTGTCGGATCCTAGACTTTGACACTTAGACTTGACTCCAGGCTCTATCCGCACGGCACCTCTCCAAGCACCCCGGGGCCTTTGACGCCAAGTTGGAGGTAAATCCTGACCGGCAACAGTAAACATCCGAGCCCTGTACGCAACAGGATACCTTTCAACCTGACACCCTTGACGGCAATGCCACGGTGCCACGTGGCATACAATTTCTCTGAGTCCTTGGCTCAACACCTAGGCCCTGTCATCGCCTTGTCGACACACTATCTTGCCCTAGACACTAAAAAGAGGATCCCCAAAGAAGCCTACTGCGTAGAAGCTATGATGCATGACATCTCGCCCACATCAGCGCGAGCCGGACGCACTACGCTTTTGTCCGCCATCTTTTTGGTCCTCTGCTACGGTGCTTAGATGCGTCGTAAAAGTGTTCAACGATCCTGTCCAGCCATCTGAGCCTGGTCTGCCGTCTGAACTTGAGATTAGTGTCAGGAATGCATCGGGTCGTGCAGCCCTAGCGACACACCCAGGTCGGCCATGACTTGCTGGTCAAGATACATCTATAAGGTGTTTCTATCTAGCTCATAGCTGACGTTCGTGGCAGAAGATCCGCATAATATTTTATGACCGAAGCAATCCCAGCCGCGGGATGTCAGACTCGGTAATGATCGCTCAACATCAATATGTTCCATGTTCTTGCACATGGATTGTGTGGCGCCTCTGGAGTACCGTTCGAACCCGAGTAACTGGACCGACGGAATACCGCGTCCCACAGTTATGCAAGCAACCGTAGACCATAGAGCAAATGCGAGAACCACGTTCAACAACGCAACGCCGACTCACTCACCAGGCGTACCTGATGACCCTTGCTGTAGTCGAACCAGCTCCCTAAAGATTCCGCTGCGAATGTATTCCCAAGACGCGGAAGACCGAGATGATATCCTTCTTTCAATCCACCTCACCGCCGCGACTGGGGTTGTTAATTAGATGGTGGCCGTGCATCATGCGGCCGTACCAACACGCCAAAGTTTTGCCCACCTGGTCCTGCCTGCTGGGCGGCAACCACCATCCCTGACCGGTCTTGGGTTCACCAGCCCATCGAAATATGGCCCCTCCACCTCTTGGCCGCTATCGAGCTAAACAACAAATCTTACCAATGAAAAGGCCCTAGGACTTGAAACACGCCACATCCATGAAGCATGTCCAAAGCCCGCCATGGATATTCTGAAACCTAACAACCAAGACAGTCTCGTATCTTCCACGCCATCTGGCGGTGAGTGACGAAGAGAAAAGTACCATTTCCACCGGGCACCTTCTTTGCAGATCGATAATGCAATCGACCGTTTCCGTACAGCTCGCTTGTTCTTCATGGATCGATAGCGGGCCTCAGTTTTACTTTTTCCAATTCTGCACTTTCATCATTGCTTTTTTTCCTTGACGGCCGTGGGACCTACATGGGGTTGACCGCTGCTTTCCGGGCTTGGGACAGCCACTTGTTAGATATTGCGAGGCAAGAGAGGCAACAGGCATCTTGATCTTTCTGCGGCTGTGCTGGTCACGTTGACAGCACCATGTTCGATTCTGATTATGAACTTTTACGCCCAGGTCACAACGAGCTAGTATCTGACCGGTCCTCATCTTTTTGAGCCTCAGGAGCTTACCCCTGGACACCTGCACTTTATGGTGTCACCCTTCGATACAAGGGCAAATGCCGGAGCGATCAAGCAAATATCTCGGAAGAACGCCGCGGCCCCTGGGGAAAACCCTCGCAGAATGCGCCCGCGGGAGCTCTGCGGGAGCGGCGAGAACGGGTGCGCCGTCTGGCTCCCCTGCTGTGCCGCAATATGCCGACTCGAAGCGGGCGCGCAGGCTCTCGACCCCTGGCTCCTCAGTCACTAAGTCGACCCACCCCCTTTTGGCCACCCCCCCCTTTTGGCCACCCCATTTCTCCATCCCAGCTACCGCATTAAAACCCTACCCACGATTTTCAAACTACTATAATAATTATAAAAATCGTCTAAATATAATTCTTTTTTATATACTTATTTATTAATATATAATAGTCTTATATACTAAAAATAAAGTTATTTAGGCTCTTAAGGCTATTAGAAGAGGTCTCTTAGTTAATCGGGCCTTAATTAAGTTCGGAGTTCTAAGGTTAACTTTTTATAACTATAAGAGAGGTTACTAAATAAGAGTAATAGTATTTATAAACCTCTAGAGGCTTCTTTTATAATAAGAAAACTAACTAGCTTAATAAGTTTATATTTAGTATAATTTAAATATTATACTAACTTATAAATAGCTTAGAGAATTCGCTAAGTAAGTTCTAAGATCTTAAGGAGATATAAATCCTTTTAAAAAAAGATAAATAAACGCTTTTTTAAAAAAGAACTTATTAATTAAGGTCTAAAAAAGTCGTACTATCGATTCGAAGTATTTAAATAGAGCTATTATTAATATAATTAAGTTATAGTTTAAATTACTTAATATATTAAAAATTAGTAATATTAAATAGGTTAATAAGTATAATATAAATAAGACTAGTATTTTAGAGGGTAAGGGATTTAATAGCTTAATTTTAGGTATAATAAAGACTATAGTAGTATAAAAAAAAGAGCTTAGTTTATATACTTAGGTATTTATAATTAAGTATATCTTTACTAATAATTAAGCTATTAAACTACTAGTTATATATAAAAGAAAGTCGGTATAGTAGTAGTAGTTTCCCCTTAAACTTAACTCTTATACTAGTTAGGAGTTTATAATAATAGATAATAGCTAGATAATTAATAAAACTACCCTTAAGTAGTTAAAAATAGTGTTCTTATTATAAACTAAGACCCCCCCCCTTAGGGGGCTTAGTATACTTAATAAGCCTTAACTATTAGTTTTAAATAGCTATAGGAGTTATATAATAATAGAATTTATATAAGAATACTATAGAAATAACGTCTACTTATTATTTTTATTATTATATACTTCTTATATCCTCTAGCTATTAGATATAGCTATTTTTAGACTTATTAAGTCTAAGTATAAAAAGGAGCTTAGTAAGGAGGATATAGTAAATAATTTTATTATTATTAAAAAGCGGTACTTCTTAAGCTACTACTAAAAAGCTCGTTTAGCTAGTTTAACGTTATTAAATATACGAAATAAGTAGAAAGTAACTAGACTATATCCCCCTAATATAGCTAGACTACTTACTAATCTAATAGTCCTACCTAACCTAGTTATACTAACTAAAAAAACCGTAAATACTAAGTAAGTAACTAATAATATTAAAAAAGCTATTAACTAGGTATTAATAACATTTATTATTAACTAGTTAACTCCTAAAAAAGCTAGCGAGCTCTACGATTAATTAAAGTTATTTATAGAGCTTAGTCTAGACTATAATACTTAATAACTACTATTTAAAAAAGTAAAAAAGGTATTTAGTAAGTAGGCCTACTATTTAGTAATATCTTAGTACTATATTTAAGTTTTAGAAACTAAAGTTAACTAATTAAGGCTATAAAAAAAAGAGTATATTAATAAACTTAAATACTAAGTTTATAAATATTTAAAATATATAGAGAGCTTAGGAGGACTTTAGTAACCGTTTAGTTAGTCCTAGTCGACTTATAGGGGTCGAATTACCTAGGGAGAATAATAACTATATTATTATAGTAGTAGAAGATAGTTAATTAATTGAGTGTAGTTAGTGGCGATGTTTTGATATTATGTTTTGATAGGGTGGCTAAAAGGGGGGGGTGGCCAAAAGGGGGTGGGTCGACTTATCACTTGTCGGACTCTTTTCCAGTCTAGATGGTTTCGTGAGTGGGTCACTCACAAAGCCACCCAAATGGGACAAGTGCAGCTTACGCCTCGCTTCTATCGTGTTGCGGCAAATGACATTCTTGCCGCTCCTCCGCGCTTCTTCAGACCGCTACTCTGAATATCGATCCAGAACAGGATGCAAGATCCTGCCGGTCAAACGCCTCGCTGCGCGACACCTTTTGTGTACTTGTTAGTACCTAGTGACTACACATCCGCTTCATCGGTCAATACCACGCCAAGGCAGGCTTTCTCGGAGCCTTGCTAAGGTATCATTGCCGACCTCCAAGGATTCTCGGTTTTCGGTCGGCCGACTATATGAAGCTACTTCCAGTGGACACTTTGTGACTGGTCAGTATGGCCATGCATTTTCATGGGCAGTATTTCTATGACCTCTTTGATTGTATCGACTCTTTTGTATCCTGGCCAAAGGCCGGCGCATCGGCCACGGATCTTTTGGCGAATCAATGCTGATCAAAGTCTGATAGCTTCCTTTGTCAGACACCATGTCTGTGAACACACAAAGACCCTGGAGAAACAAACTCGAACACAATGTCTCCGTACTTTGTGCTCCAGAAACAAAGCATCATGATTAGGGTATGAGGCCCGAGTAGTCCAGATTCATCGAAGAGAGTCTTTATAAGTCCAGAGGTTTACCGGCTGTTATTTGCTCTTCTCTACTCTAAAACAACTCAGACATCAAAAGCCAACGGCCCACATACACTCACACAAACATATCAGGTAAAACTCCAACCCCACTCTCTGCTAACATCATTCACAGAACCAACCCCCAAATATGCCTCCTAGCGAACTCCTCAGAGACATGCTCGTCTCCCGCGAAGACTACGGCGACTTCGGCGGCGTCAACTGCGTAGGGGTCAAGCGCCTCCTGGTAGGCCTCGTCGCCGTATCAACAATCTGCATCCTCGCAATCTACCTCGCAGTCCACTTCCGCATCTGCCTCGCCCGCGACAAGAAATCCTTCCGTTCCTTGGCCATCGACTTTGAAACACTCGAAAAGGTCCACGCGACGCTCAAGAACCAGCACGAATTCATCCGCGAGGACTGCCGCAACTTGCAGATGACGCTCGATTTCTACATCAAGGAGTACGGTCGGCATCCGCGCCATAATCAGTTGCGTTTCGAGCCTGGGCAGGGGAAACAGACTTCAGGTGTGACTGATGTCGTCAACTCTCCTTCGGGTAATAGACGCTTGCGTGAGGACGAGGATGTCTTCGTGATTGAAGAGCCTTCGCAGGAGGATTTGAATGGTGGGGTTGAGGAGGGTGATGTTGCGGATGGCGATCGTGTTCCGCGGTTCAGCGAGGAGGAGAAGAAGAGGAAGCAAGGTAAGGTGCCGCGTATTCAGGCTATCGCAGCTGGGATGCAGGATGTTCCGCTGACCCCTCCCATTCAGGGGCAAGGTAGTAGGTAGGTTCATTCCTGGATAATATCCAAAACAAGCCGTCACTCGCTGGGTCCTGTCAAAGTTCTGCATCTCATGGGGAAAAGCTTCTTGCGTTTGAAATCATTGATATATTGCTCTAATCTAAGCTCGTGACTTGATCTGCTGCTTGAGTTATTGAAGTTTAGTCCGACACAGCTCGAGTATTCCTGCTATGAAATCTCATGTTCCGTCAAGGACCACCGAGATCGTCTGTATTTGCGACAGCTCTCACTATCTTGAAAGCCATCATAAAAGATATCCCCCGGCCTTCTCTGAGATTCCACTGCCGTAAAAGTCCCACTTCCGCTTCAGCGTCCAAACTACAAGGAGGACACATTGTTAAAATCCGCTACGTTTTATTTCTCATCGCCCCATCAGTGGCTCGGTCTTTGTCGTCTCGAAGCCGTTGTCCGCATGGAAGCCCATGGTCAAGCTGCCGCTGACCTTTCTAGCCCATTTCAAGGTGCATTTAACTCTGTTGTGAGCGTGTCTTCCAGTGCTCAGCACGCCGTCTTGTTATCGTATCTGGTGACGAATACGTTAGGGAGGTAGTGGAGACCTAGGATATGAAGTCTTGAAAACAGCCCTCCCCGGAGGAGGAGAACCCGGTCAAGCACAAGATAAATCACCCATCCGCTTCTCTCATTCCCTCAAACCCATCTGAAATGCCGTCTTCCTTTGCTGGGGGTGTGTGTTAGAGTGCTTGTTATGCTATCTTAATAATTTCTTTGATTATAAATACGTTAAGGAGAGTTTGAGAAATAAGGAAGTAATATGGCTGAAGGGTTTCACATTACAGTTATCATGAGGGTCATTATAAGATAGACTAGTAACCCGCTTCGCTTGATTCTTCTACTCAATCTAGATATTCATGTTCCTTTCCTAAAGTTGTGTCTTGAAGTGCTTGACACGCTACCTCAACAAGTTGAACGAATCTAGTTACGAATACTTGAGGGAGAGGCGAAGGTCAGAAAGCAAGATTGTTAACGAATTCTGAAATACGGTCGTAACTCATAGGAAGGGGTCAGCCACCAGACCGGGGGGGGGGGGGGGGTGCAAAAGCAGCGCACACAGTCTCACTGCGCGATTCAACACCTCGCACTCATCATCACTCCCTCTATGACTGGCTCCAGCCCTCACCAAGCAGCTTTGGAAGCTCTTCTTGATCAACGTGCTTAATATAGACAGCAACGGTGCAAATTGCGAACTCGTTCAAACGAGGAAGGAGAAGGCAGCAAGGGTATATCAAAGCTAGGTTCCCAGCCGCATTCTACATCATGCTCAAGATGGAGCCTTGTCTTGCTGATCGTACTTGGCGAAGCTACTAGTGCTTATGATGTTATTGACCTCAAAGGTGCTACGTAGCTTGGATGGGCAAGAGGTACTCGAAGTGGCTGTGGACTACGACGGTAGCAACGCTTTCCCACTCTTGAACTATTCGTGAACGAACGTAATAGAAGTCGTGACGGGAATAGCAATCAAGAGATCTCATAACATCCTTTCAGTGTTCAGGACAAGTTGAACACTGTGTGTGGTTGGCTTGACTCTCCCGTCCCAAGTATAAAGGTGCACCCAAAGTTTAAGTCGGGCTTTGTAGTTGCGTACCTTGCGATTGAGGCCGGGGCTTTACCTTATGTTATACCACGTGTAGTTGGATGCCGGTTGCCACTTTTGCCTGCTCAAGGGGTTTCCTCTTCACAAATGCGTGCACAGGTGCCAACCACAGAAACGTGTGATGAGAAAGGCGTCTGAGATAGAGAGCGTTGATGGTACAGATAACCTAAGGTTTGTTGAATAATTACAGCCAAAGAATGAGAGTCTCTTAACGCAATGTCACAATGAAAACGAATAAGCTAGTCTTCACTTTCTATTGAAGAAAGATGTGGTCCGAGCTTGAGCTTTCAGAAATCAAGGTCTTGACGACTCGAACTCTCAAAGACCTGGCCACGTTTGAGGTCGAATGGGTGGAAGAAACAAGAGAACAAAGAGCACAAGACTCGGAGAATTCCCAATACAATGTCGTCTTTCACTCACAGCCAACTCTGCCAGGATCCAGTCTTGGTCCTCGAGACAAGGCATTTGTGAACACGGCCTCTTGTTTAGTTCCTGGTCACAAGAAAAAGAACAACAAAGCCTGCTGCGGATGAAACGTGTTTGGAAGACTCGACTTCGACGGAACTTGAAGAACTGTACTTCTGGAAAATGTTTCTATATAGGTTGTAACCCAATCATAATGCAACGTTTTCACATCCTCGTCACACACTCCGTCATCAATAAGCTTCTATCAGCAATTTATACAGGTGAGAGCTCCCTCGACATTATTTGCTAACATAAAAGCAGGCCCCAGATTCAGGTCTCATCTCCTCTCCCATACAAGAAAGTTCTATCCTTTCAACTCTTCTTTTGAAGCGAGTCTAAGGCGGCTTGTGCCATGCTACATGTACCCAGATCTCTCCGGCTATTGCTTGTAAGTCGCGCCATCCCATTAGCTCACTGACAGAAATTAGGCCCTCGGCGAATCGACGTAAGCTTTCATCACTTGATCGCACCTGTCACTTGTGAGTTCTCTAATCCCTTCGGTATTCGCTAACCATCGCAGCGCCTGAAACTCTTACGGGCCACAACGGCTGATCCTCAAGGGAGTCACCTTTCAGCGTACGTTCTCCCTCCCTTCCTCTGCTAACTTGGGCAGCAATTTGGACCATCGCCTCTGGAACTCGATGCTATTCCTTCAAGTTCGAACTCGAGTCTCTTGCATCCTTTCGTAGAATACTAATCATAGGCTCTTACTAACACAGAAGAATGCCGCATTGGACCTGTCTTTATCTCATAAGTCACCCTCCGTTTCCTACTTCGTATCTAAACAGATTTAGAACTTGATGTCCCCATGCCATTTAGTATCCGTATTCAAGTTATGCGTAAGTCCACCCTCCCCCGTCACGCTAACAACTCCAGGGTGAACACTAGCCTAGCTATGCATCTGTCATCTTTTGTTCTGTGAGTCTTCTACTTCCCCTTATGCAAAACTAACCATAGGGCAGGCATCACGCATCGATTCACATCATATCAGACCACAACTATGGCCAGGTAGACTGTAAGTCTCTCCAGCCCCCTCTAACACGCTAAAATCAATCTTCTCCAGGTCTCTTGCAACAGAATAACAAGTACTCAGGCGCTTTAGCGATAGGTAGATAAGCACCCCAACCCCTGATACTGACGCGGAAGCCTAGAACCAAACCCTACATCATCAAACGCGCATCTACCGAAAAAGACTACACCCCAAGATTCCGCAGAGTGCATAGACGATCAGGTAAGTACTCCTATTCTCGTAAGTTGTCGGCTGACGTAATAGCCCGAACGACGAATCCCCTGGGGTCTTGAGCCCTCAAGACGAAGAACACGAAGCTTACAAGCTGCGGACCGAAAAGCTCTGTACCACCACGGCGATCGATCTGAACGATACGACCGATACGAAGCGAGCCGATTCCACCGACCGAATGCACATGAATAATGGTAAATGATCTGAAAGAGCCGGGATATCTGTTTGTCTTTGTTTTTGTCAGAGGAGTTGGTGGAAGGCTTGTGGATGCTTGGTGGTTTAAAGGGGACATACCAGGCTTGGAAGAAAGAATGGGGCAAAGGGATCAAGTTCGGGCAATATTGCTCAAGTCGGTCCCTTGCAGCAGAGTGCTCGTCATCGAGACAGCTTGGATAAATACGAGGCATGCACTCTTTGTTATCAAAATGGAAAAATTCATCTCATTTTGATCAATGGGGATGAGGAAATTTCAATACCTAACGCCCTAAAGTTACACAAAGCTCTAGCAAGATATCCCTTTGAGGCCGTAGCAGCCGTTATTCATCTCGTCGTAGCCAGTTTAAAAGAACTTGCTCTTCAGCCCTCCCAGGACCACATTCCTCTTCTGCTTGTTGATGTATTTGCCAACGTCGTCCGCCCAGCCTTGGCTCTGATTTTGCAGACTATCCATGTTATCGCTCATAATGTTCAGCTTCTCCGTGCGCTCGTTAAGCTGCCTCGTCAGATAATCGCCCCAGCCTTCGTTAGATCCTCCCGCATTACTCGAGCCGGGCTGGCCTGCAGAGCGGGCAGCTCTCGCTTCAGCTGCCGCGGCGGCCATCATCCGCCGGCTTGGCGGGCGATTGGGGTCGATGAGGAGGTCGAGGTCTGTCGGGGAGATATGCTGCGTGCCGGAGAGCCACTGCATGTTCGAGATTGTAGGGCGCGGGGGTGTGACGAGCTCGGGGTTGACGAGGATGTCGTCGCTTATCTGAAGATCTTTGCCAGTACCCCAGACATTGAGAACGGCAATCTCACTGGGCCCAGTCCAGCCGAAAATGTCGCCAGTCTGCGTCACTACGGACGATAGAGTGCGACTGCCATCGAGCATGGGAAGCGGCGCGTTGCCAATTTCCTTGAGACCAGGAATGGAAAATGCACGAGTCGTTCGATCACCAAAAACACCGACAAAGGCGAAGCCGTGAAGCTCAAACTCAGTGACGTTGGCTGCATCGCAGAGGATGTCGTCAAAAGTCTTGGAAGCGCCCTTCCCGCCGGCGGGCTTGAAGATTCGAATTTCGGTTTGTGTCACTAGTCATTTGTCAGTATCAGTCAGCGCAAGAAGTGTCGTACCCAAGGGGCTTACCAGCAACGAGAACACCGTTAACCTGCTGCCCGTTTCTGAGTCCCGCTACGATCGGACCTGTTGCAAAAGCAGGTCTTCCAGAGTCTGCTTGGATGGGGCAGAGTGCCACTACTTGCCCATCAAAATGTTGGACGCCAGCTAGCTTGACGGAGTAGCTATTTCCAGACGGTAACAGCTTGAACGTGGCCACTTTGCCGAGGTTCGTTCCCACAAAACAACAGATGCTAGAGTAGTTGTCGCCTTCTAACGTCATGACGCTGAACTCGATGGCCACCGGCCACTCCTTTCCATGGGCGTTCCCATGAGATCCTTTCAAGAAAGAAGATCTCTTGGATTGCTGAGCGAATTCAGTCATGGAGATTTGGAAGATGACAGAGGGACCACGCAAGTCGATGACACTGAAGAAGCCACCCTCAGAGCCGACGCCTACGAAGCCCACGTCTGAGACGCAAGTGGCCGTGATAGGACCTTGCATCATCTCGTACAGTTGCCAGGGCTGCAAACCCTCCTTGAGGCCGGGCTCCGCTCTTGAGCTGATGTCCGTCAGCGCTCCCGGGTTGGGTGGCAGATCTTCATGGTGGTCTTTTCCAAAGAACCGATTGCCGGCCCATCTGTAGAGAACCAATTCACCCGTACGCGTTCCGACCGCGAATTCGCCAGTGTTGGGGGCCATGTTCATCGCGGTGATGTCGATGTCTTGGTAGCGGTCCAGTGCGCGTGCGACATCAACTTGCAGCATGGTTGGGTTCTCGATCTCATCATCATGACCAGCATCCCAAAGTCGCACGGTGCTGTCCCCATGTGCTATCTGGAAGATCGTGCGACCTTCGTATCTGCGCTTGGGCTTCGCGGTCTCGGCACCACCCTTCAGAAGAGGTTCGCCCTGGTTTCTGGTCTCGACCATTCCCATCCAGCGACCTCTATCCAACGTTTGCACAGCGAATTTGTTGACATATGGGTGGACAAAGGAGACGGACGGATGCAGTTGGTTTGTGGGGCTGATTGGGTATCCCGACGGGAAGCTCATCGTCAGCAGCTCGCCCGAAGTCAGGAGGGTCATGATCGCAATGGGATCTTGTGCGCCAGCAAAATAGGGCGAAGAACGAGGGATGAGGAGGAAGTCTGCCACTTGGGCGCCCGGTGGAGTTGGCAAGGTGATTTGGCGTTTGCCTTTCAGATGGTCCTGAAGAACTTGCCAACTCGAAGTCGCATAAATTGGTGTTTGGCCCAATTCGATGAAGGTCAGCCCCTCCTGGGGAGATTCCGGATTCTGACCACCAGAAATCAAGAGCCCAGTATCATCCGGATTCTCCTTGCAGCACCAAGCAATACGCCCATATGGCTCTGTGTAGCCGGCATGTCCGGCGTTCGGTGTTGACTGATCGACCCTCATTTCCGTGAGTGTCCTTGCCATGATGATGCGGCCATCCTTAGGATCCCAGAATACCAAACTGCCATCTTCGTGCGCCGTCATGATAAAAGTTCCTGTTGGATGCCAGAGAGCATGCGTGACTCTCGGCCTGCGAACTGTGTCCGCCGGCTGCCCTCCACCACCAGGTGCGCCTGGTTGAAGTACGTATTCGAAGAACTTGAGAGCTTTGTTTTGCTTAAACGAATAAATAACGATGCCCGTGGTGTACGCGATAAGCATTTGCCCGATATCTCTCGGATGCAACGAAATGCTCACCAGCCCAACAATGCGGGCATTCGGATCCCTCTCTTTCCAAAAGTTTGGTAGCCGGAATGATCTCGCAATATTCTCCCTGTCCAAATCGTAGGCCAAGACTTCTCCGGTGGCCATGCCAAGAAAGGCCCAATCGAGCATAGGATCTGTGACCATGGAGATGACCTGACCGGGGCAGACGAGAGCCGCGATGCGTTTCGCAGTGTCGAGGTCCCATACTCCCAGTTCGTTCTTGGCATCAAGGGAGACGAGCTTATTGGCGGTGAAGTGGATAGAGCGGAAAGATGTGTGCCTTGGCGGCTCCATGACCTTGGAGACTCTGTTTTGGCCGAAAACAAAGATCTTGCCGGGGCCAAATTTGGACTCGTTGGTCGCAATTGCGAGAAGGGACTGAATCGGATCGTATGCTAGGCAACTGCACCATTTCCAGTCAGTCTCGGCCCTCATATCAACGTCTGCAGTTCGAAATGCCATGGAGTTGACGCGCGTCAACGTGGGGTAGCTTGGCTACTGACCTAACCTGCGAGTTGATGCCGTATGCAGACTGATAATCGGGAGCGAAGAGCTCGGGGATGATTGACGCAGACAGGTCATTCTGCATGCCTGTCTGCTTTTGTCGAAGAAAGGCAGCCATGGTGAGAGAGTGGTGCAAGTTGGATCTGGAGATGTAGGAGGGAGGTCCGGGAAGCTTGGGATGCCCCGAACTTTCAATACTTTAGGGCGGCCGAAGATCCGCTTGGCGGGGTGCCTAGTGGGTAGTGGTCAAAGTCCCTGCAGCGAACCAAACGGACGTCATAAGGTTACCATTGGTCTGTGCCCCATCCAAGCGAGCCCAAAGCCCAAACTCCTGCCAACGATTGACGGGTTATGTAAGCAATCTTCAACGGTGTCTAAGGCTCACCCAACTCTCCACCAACACCGCTTCAACAACAATTTCAGCTTGCCTGAATGGACAGCATTACATACGATCTCAGATGATTTGCATAGTGGCGGCATTTTCAACATGGATCATCATGCGTTACCGGGTAAAGCAAGATGTACCGTTGTGTGGACGGTTGGCGGAACCGAGATCACAATTTCCAGGATTCTAGCAACGCAACCTGCAGCTGGTAATGCTGTCTATTATGTCTACAATATACTACGTATGAAACTCTTCCACACCATCTTTTACTACAATTAAGGGTATCGATCGCTGCTCAAAACAACGAATGCTCAAATTTGGGTTCACCTTAGTGGCACCATGTTTAGACGGAGCCGGCAGCAGTGCCCTCCTCAACACGCTTCTCCTCGTTGTGTCCATGGACGGGAATGGCACTTGTTGCCCTGCGAATTCAGTCAGTACAGTTTCCGAAGCAATATACCATAATCAAGTGAAACCTACAAGTCGTCCTCGCCGGAGAGCTCCTCAAGCGTCTTCCTCGCCGTCTCGGGGATCAGAAGGGTGGTGAAGAAACCGCAGAGCATGAAGAGCGCAAAGATCTGCATGATGTGGTTGAGCCAAGGAGTGCTGTATCTCGGGTCGGTCTTGGCCTTGGCGGCATCGGCACCGATGGTACGGAGGGGTCCGAAAACCACCTGCGCAATAATGGCACCGACCTTGCCTGAGGCGGCAGAGATTCCGTGAGAGGTGGATCTGTATCTGGTAGGGAAGCATTCGCCAGGAACGATAAAGGTCGTCGAGTTGGGACCGGCGTTGAAGAAGAACTGCGAGAGGGTGTACAGCGCCATGAGAGCAGAGCCCGAAAGGTTCCAGTAGTCGAAACCGATGACACAGAAGAGGAGCGTGAGAGCGAAGAATCCGAAGAGCTGGATGGGCTTGCGGCCAATGGTATCGACAAGAGCGGCAGAAACCCAGTATCCGGGAACCGCACCGGCGCAGACAAGAATCAGGTTGCCAACAGCCGTCTTGTAGAAGATGTGGTACATATCAGCACCACCAGACCACCCGATGGCGTTGAGGATGATGGCGTTGTTAAGGCCCAGGCCGTAGAAGGCCACATCAAGGAAGAACCATGAACCAGCGGTACCGAGGAGGACCTTGGCGTTCTTCCAGGTGCTGTAGTGGCTGAAGAAATCCCTCCACGAGGCCTTGGGAACCTCGAGCTGCTGCTTGGCCTCCTGGCGAGCGATGACGCGGGCAGCCTCATCGACCTGAGACTCACCCCACTTGCCCTGCTTGTAGTAGTCGACGTCGCCCTCGGCCTTGGAAACATCATTGTCGACGTCGAAGGTGTATCTGGGAGTCTCGGGGATGGTAAGGCGGAAGTACAAAGCGATGCAGCCCGGAACAGCGCCGAAGCCGATCATCGTGCGCCACATCTTGTCGACAGCCATGATGCAAGGTTCGGTGGTAGAGCAGGTGGCGGCCTTGCTAGCAGTCTCAAGGGAGCCCTTGAAGCCGGCGGTGACGATCAAAAGCATAATGCCACCTGCAAGCTGGCCGAAACCCTGGTTGGCAAAGCTATCGCCAACGTTAGAAGAGAATCACTCATTGGGGCGGAGCCGAGGACTTACACTGCGTTCATCATGAATCCTCTCCACTTCGTCGTGGCAAACTCAGAGGTAATGATAGCGCTAAGGGGGTAGTCACCACCGATACCGATACCCTGCGGCCGTTGTTAGTGGCATTCTCCCTCGAAGTCATTCAACCAGCACTTACCATGATGATACGCCAGAAAACAATGAGGCCGACGATGGAAACAGACGGGGAGGAAGACGAAAGAGCCTGGGCAAGGGTAGCAATGATGATGACCATCAATTCGACACCGTACTGTGACTGAGTTAGCTACCTCTTCTCTTTCGCGACGTCAATGAAGCTGCGAGCGCCTACCATCTTCTTGCGACCGACGATATCAGCCAGAACACCAAATCCGACCTGACCAACAACGGTGCCGGCGGAGGTAGCGACCTTGATAGCGGTGTCGTGCTCGGCAGGAAGAGTGCCGCCGAAGTACACTATGCCCAGCATGGAGGTGACGAGACCGATGGTGAAGATATCGTACTGGTGCCTAGTCAGTCTCGACCAATTCGTCTGTTCGTAGGACAACGTACCGAATCGGTAAAGAAACCAATACCAGCGACAACGATGGCACGAACGTGGTACCAGCCGAAAGGCGCCTTGTCGATCTCGGCCAAAGCAAGGCGACGGCGCTCGTTGGCGTCGGCGACGTGAGCGAAGTCGTTGTTGAAGTTATGGAAGGCTGCGTTTCCTCCCGAGGTCTTGTTGTGCTTGATGTCGGCACCGGTCAGCTCGCGAGGAGCGGCGGCGTCCACGCCCGCGGCGTGCGAAGGTTCGATGACACCGGCCATTGTGTCGATCTGCTCAAAGTCCGGTTTGACTAAACGAATGGCAAAGTCAGGCCCGAAGGAGAAAGCAGGTTTGGATGGCTTTGATGACCTGCTGGGAAGGATGAGGGAGGAGCGTGAGGAGCAGACAAACTCAAAGCTTAGGGGGATCGGGGAGTGTGTTTGGCTTATAAGCAGGACACATGTGGGCAAGGGGACTTGGTGCCATCTGAGCTGACAGCCTTCTACAGAGTTACATGCATGGATATTGGCAACGAACACTCTCTAGTGGACCCGGAAGATGCGACGACTAGGGACACCGACGAGGAAGAAGACGAAGACATGGTTCAGAATCAGCCTCCACCTCGGAGACTACGTGCTAGCGTAGAGAACGGGACGAGATGGAGGGATTCCAGGGAGGGCTGATGTACCTCGTAGGGCGAATGACAAGCGTCGAAGAAGTGTGAGAGTATCGCCTGGACTACGATCATTTGGGTCACCTTCAAGAGAGCGAGACATCGGCTATGGAATCGACAGCAGAGAAGACAAGGTTCGAAATGGAAATGGCCCCCCACCCGGGGACCAGCAATATGGAGACCGCCGACGACGACCAAGAGAGGAGCCAGGCGATAGAGAAGAGGCGTGGAGGGCAGCAGGGATGTGTGCTGCGCAGGTCTGGAATTATGGTTGTGTGGAGCCGTGCTCGGCGACCGATTGGGAATGGCGCCTGTTTTTCACTTTTTCCCAGACTTCGTCTCTCGTCTCTACTTTGGCTGAACTTCCAGACCGCGACTCCCGACTGGCTGCCCGCCCATTTCACTTTCTGCCTCTTACACCGGCTACAGAAAGATCAAACAAGACATAGGGCGTCATCGGACTTTTCGCGAGGTCGAGTCGCATTAGAAATGCTGGCTGAGGAGAGGTCTAGACAAACTGTCAAACTCATACTGGGAAGTCGAGACTCACAGTAGAAGTGAGATGTAACGGCCCGCTTATGTCAATGTTGCTCGGGAACCAATGGGCACGCTCGCTTTGAGAACATGGTCCCTTGGAGGGGCGATGCTAGTCCAGTCGGGGAACGACCAACGATGGTGGCACGCGCGGTACCGCTCTAACAATTTCCAATCTTATTTCCCTTGTCCAGGCCAACCTGGCACCTTCACAACACATTGAGCAGGCTGCAGGCCCAACGATCTGAAGCCCAAGCCGGATTGCAGTCAAGCTTTCTGGGCGCTTCGAACGGGAGACTTGGCTACAGCCGATCATGCTTGGCCACCGGGTGGATTCCTCCAGTGGCAGCTTGGCAACGCGAAAGCAGTTCATCCAAGATAGCCAAGTCTAAGACGTAAACGTGGAACAAGAAGACAAATAGCCCGCCACTCGTCGCTGTCGATTTCCGAGGATTAATGACGCCGAATGTTTCATTATCGCCGAGAAATAATGCTCTGCTGGTATATCATGGCACGTTTTTGCAGCACGTTGGCCGACATTCCACGTTGGAACCGTCCATACTCTAGCCTATTTGTCACGTAACAAGGATAGTAACCGCATCTCACGAAGTACCCGTCACGTGCTAAATCACGTATCTATCTTAAATATTATATATATAGACCTTTTCCTTTTATCTATTTCTACTTTAATATATTAAACTACTTTTATTATACTCCGTATACTTATTATTATATACTATAATTTATAATAATTATAAGCCTAGTTCTTAGTTAAAACCTTATATTATAATAACGTACTTATTAATACGATTTTTATAATCTTTTTAAAATAATAAATATACTTATATTAACTTTAGCCTAAGCTAAATTAACTAGTTATAATAGTTAAATTAAATAGTTTAACGTACTTCGTATTATAAATAAGGGCGTTAGGGTTTAAAAATACGTTAACCTAAACGCTCTAAATTCTAACGTACTCCTTAACCTTTTTATAGCGCTTATTTTATTTTTTAAATTTAAATAATTAGTTATAATTTATAATAAAAAAGAACTATAAGCTTATTAAATATGCTATAAAGCGTTTAAAAACGACTAAAGAAATTAAAAAATCTTATATTAATAGTTTTTAAATATAACTTTTAATATAACCCCTTCGATTTTTTTAAATATAAGTAACTTATAGGACTAAACTAGGTTTTTTTTTATAAAGCTAGCTAGGCTACTTACTTTACGTAAATAAATTTATTCTTATATTATATTTATAAAAAGGATCTATATACTTAAGAATATTTAAAAATAATAAGAAATCGAAGCTAAATACGAATAACTTAAGGCTTAAGAACGTAATATTATTAATATATATATTAAACTCCTCACTTAATAATTAATAAAATTAATTAATACTACTTTTTATAAATACGTATTTTAAAAAATTATTAAAGACGGCGCTAAGTTTAATATATAATAAATTATTAAATATTTAAAATAAGAATTTATACCCTCTAAAATAGTAATTAAAAATGCGGTTCGAGAGGAATATTAATAAGCCTTTAATAAAGCGAGGACCGGAATTAACCCCTAACGCTAATATAAAGAGTAATAGTTTACTTATTTCTAAACTAAAATATATAATATTTTAAAAATTAGTAAAAAAATTACCGTACTTAACTTTTTAGTTATAATTAAGTTTAGACTTAACTTTATATAAGGGTAATATATATATAAAACTTTTAATAAATTAATAGCCTTTGGAATATATACTAAAACCCTTAAGGAAATTATATATATATTTAACTTAATAACCTAGGACGTATATACTAAACGGCCTTTAAGTTAAAGAGGGGTTTATTTTACTTTTACTAAACGCTCTAACTTAGTTAATAATATAAATAATAAAGGTAACGTTTCGTACTTTTATAATTACGTATACTTATAGTACCCTTTAGTATATTAAAAACTAAAATAAGTACTTATAAATTAAAATATTAATAAGTTATTAATATAAATATTAAAGAGCTATATAAAAGAAGTCCTCGCTATTATTAAATTAAATAAATAAAAATTACTTTATAATAAGCTTAAGAAAGCTAGTTAGCTAAGGAATAATAAAACCCCTAAAAAACCTAGGTTTTTAAAAAGATCTTTTAATTAACTTATAATAAGCTTATTAATAAACTAAGACGAGGGCTATATAATTACTATATTTATAAAAAGTTAAGACTTAAAAATAAACGTAATTTTTAATACTTTTATAAGTAATACTTACCTCTTTTTCTAAAGTATAGTAATAAATAGTTATAAAATAATATATTTAATTAATAATAAGAGCCTACTTAAACCTAAGAGTTACGTATTATTAAGTAATAATAACTATATTAAATTAAGAACTACTATACTACTTATTACTATATATAGTACTTATATTATAAAAAGCGTTTTAAACGGACCTAAGGAGAAAGGAACTTATAATTTAAAGCTTTAGAACGTCGCTTATATTAAGGGATTTTATATTAATATAGTTTTAAAGATTTTACTAAATAGAAGCGTATTTTAGTACTACGGTTTAAATTATACTTTATAATAAAGAACGCTTTATAAGAGTATTATTAAAAAGTAGCTTATTTAAAAGAATAATTTAGTCTTTTTTAAATATAAGCTCCTCTAATCTTATCCTTCTTTTATAAACCTTAAGTATATTTTATAAAGCCTAGCTAATATTATATTACTAATTAGTTATAGAAAATTCCGTTACTTATATTAACGTACTTATAAGAAGTTTAATAGTGCGCTCCTCTAGTATTTTAAAATAGGTTATCTCGGACTTAATACTCTTTATTAATTATTATATAAGACTCGAGGTATACGTATTAAACCTTTATTATAAGTTAAGTATAAAGTATATATATTATTTAATACTAAGATAGTAGTTTTAAAAGGACTATTTTTAAAAAAAGCCTTATAGCTATAATACTATATATATTAAAATCTCTTTTACTTTAAACTATTTTTTAGTAAATAATAATATATACTTATAATTTTTAATAAATATAATAAGTAGCTTAGGGGGTTCTTTTTAAAAACTAAAATAAAAAAAGAAGTACTTTTTATACTATAGAGCCTCGAGGTAGCGATTTATTATTAAAAAAGGACTCTAATTTACTTTTTTAAAAGTAATAATAAGACTACCTTCTTAATTATAAATGTTAAATACGTATATAAAACGTAATATAATAAGCTAAGAATTAAAATAGAACTTCTACCTCTATATATAAAAAAACCCGTAGGTAATATAAAAAGAATAGGTTAACTTATAATTACTAAAGCTTATAAAATACGCCTTTTTATAAACCTCCTTACGAATTTATAGGATAAAATAGTATTAATAATAATTTTTATTTATAATATTACCCTATAAGAGGCTAATAAAAGAGATTTACCTATTATAATAAAAATTAATTAATAAAAGCGGTATTAACGTTAGTAATAAATAGGTTACTAAGTATAAAATTTTAAATTAGTAACCCCGTACCTCGGTAGTCTTTATATATATAACTACTAAGTATACCCTCTTTATAAGGATTATAAAAAGGGTATATATTCAAAGGAGTTTAAAGTACTTCCCTATAAGTATATAAAATACTTAATTAGATATATATTAAAAATATATAATTTATATAAGGTCTAAGTACCTATGCTTAAGTAAGTATTTATTATAAAAAATATTAAGTTTAATAAAAAAGTTTTTTATAATCCCGTATATAAGGAATAAGCTATTATACATAAATAAATAAATTTAGTAATCTAAGAGATATAAAAACTCTTTAATATTAATAATAAGTTAGTTCGAGTACTTAGGGAAGTAAATCTAAACTTTAAAAATACTAGTATTTAAAATAACCCTATAGTTAAGGATAGTATTATTATTAGATTTTTAATTATTTAGAATGCTAAGTAATTAATAGACGTACTCTAGGGTGCAGTTAATAAGGTTAATAAGGCTAATATAGTCTTATTATTATTACTAACCCCTAAAATAACCCCCTTACATAAGCTCGGGGGTAAGGGTAAGGAAAGGGATATAATAACTAAGTTATAAACGGCTCTATATAATCTATAGTCCTCCCTATAAGCGCTTATATATATTATAAAAGTTCTTAAGTTTTTAATTCTTAATAGCTCTTAGTAAAATATTAAAGTACGTAGTAAATAAGGTATTAATTATAAAAAAGTAATTCTTAATATTAAAATTAACGTTAATAAAGAACCCTTATAATAAACCTCTATTATTATATAAAAATAGAGTTTATAAAAACTGCTTTATTAAGTACTAAATAAAGCTTTATTAGGTTTTAAATATTTAAACCGGGCCCGTAGACCTTTATAACGCTTTAATAATAATATCTTTATAACGCTCTTATATTTAAGTATAAAAAACGGTAATTATTATAATTACCACTAGGACTACTTTTTCTTTACTTTTATACTTAATTAGTAAAAAGCTATAAAAAAAAGTAGTATAGGATATATAATACTCTATTAAATAATAAAAAGAGTAGTTTATAAGACCTACTTAGAGCGCTCTAGAGAAGTTTAAAAACTACGACTTATTAAAATTAATTTTTAAAGCTTATTAAAGAAGTTTAGTAATATTAAATATCTCTTATAATAATTATAAAAGTTATTTAGAGATATTATAAATATAAAAATAAAAAAGCTAAGGGATATTAGTATATAAGAGGAAGTTAATTATAATTTTAAATAAGGGATCTTATTTTTATTAAAGTAAGTATATACTTATAAGTATAATATTAATAACGAGGTTTACGAAGTAAAAGTATATATATATATATAAGAGGGGATATATAACTACTTAACCCCTTATAAAATATATACGCTTTAATACTCGCTATAAAAGCCTTTAGGCTTATAATAATAATAGCTACTTAATTTAACTTTAAGGCTAATTAGTATAATATTATTAATATATTCCTTAATACGCTTCTTAAAAGCAAGAAATTAATAATTATTAAACTCTTAAAAGGATATAAAGTTATTAATAAAATAAATAAGCTTTAATACGCTCTATATAGCCTTTAAGACTTACTAATTTTCTAGTTCTAAACTTTTATTTTTATACTTTATAATATAAATATAATATATAATTACGAAGAGATCTATATTTACTAAACTATAAATAGGAAAATAATATTAATATTTTATATTAACGACTTTATTATTTTATATTATTAAAATAACTAAGAGGCGGCTTAGGGGATTATTAATAATATAAAAAAATATATTAACTTTAAAAAGAATAAACCGATTAATTACTTTTTTAGAGTACGAATTTTATAAAACTATACTACTTATAAAATTTATTTTATTTATAACGTATATATTGAGCGAGTTATTAAGCGCTTTAACTTTATAGATTTATTATATTTAGCTACCCCTTTTTTTTAAAATAAGTTTAAACTAAATAAGGGGTAAGTAATAAAAAAAAAATAAAGAGCTACTAAAAAAAGGTTAGAAGTATACTTTATATAGTTATAATAATTAGGCCGGATATTGCTTTTACTTATTTATAATTATTATAGTTCCTAACTAACCTAAGCGCAACCTATATTAAAGTAATTAATTACTATATTTAATATTTTTATATAATAAAATATTTTATACTCTATTACGGTAGTATACTAAGTATATAATTATTACTTCTAACTAAAAATACTAACTTCGTAAATAACGAGGTAATATAATAATTATCTTAAGGATATATAATATTCTTTTTTAATAACCTAATTTAATAAAAATCAGTATACTAAGCGATAGTTACGACGTTAACTACTAAAGCTAAGCTTCTTTATTTTAAAAAAAACCGTAAAAGAGATTATAGCTCTAAAGCGCCTTTTTAAAAATATTACCCTTAACTTAGGAGAAATATAATTAATTAACTATAATAATTAATAAACGATTTAACTTATTATAAAAAAAGAAAAAAGAATAACTACTTAACTTTACTATATTAATATATAGAATATATAACTAAAATAAGAGTATATTAAAAGTAGCTTTAAAATTACTTATATATTAATAAAAGATATACTAATAAATAGACTTATTAAAAACCTTTTACGAGCTAAGTTCGAATATTTTTATATACTTCTTAACTTTTATAATACGTAAAAAGTTATTATAAATAACTAAAATAATTAAAAATAATTAATTTAGGCTACGCTTAAAAAAACTTAATACTTAAAAATAAATAATAAATAGAACTTAGAGTATAGCCTAGAGGCTTAAAATAAATAAAATAAAACTTTTCCTAGCCTAAAGGCCTAAATTTTTAAAATAACCTTATTTTATAAAGTATATATATATAAAAATAAGACCTAGGCTTATATTTATTATTTAAACTCTTAGTTTATAAAATATATAATTATTAAAATTAGGGCATTATTAATAAAAAGGGCGGGTATATATACTAAGAACTACGCTTTATATACCTCGAAGTTTATAAAATTAAGAATAGTAGGGGGTAGGATAATTATTAAGTTAATAACTTAAAGTATAGGAGTAGGTAGTATAATAAGAGGCTAATTATAAATAATTATAATAAGTATAATTAATAATATAAATATACTTAGGGGAGGGGGCGGGGGGTATATAAAAAGGAAATCTTCTATATAAAACCTAATATAGTTCTTATATATTTTTTTATTATTTTTTATATAATAAATAATAGCGTAAAGCTTATTAATTTCTTATTAAAACTATAGTTAAGAATATACTTTTTAATAATAAAAAAGGATAATATATTTATAATAAAAGGAGCGCTACTTATAATAGCCTTAGTAAAAGCCTAGGTTATTAACTATATAATAACTAATATATTAATATACCCCTTAGCTAAATAGCCGTTAAAATAGTATATATACTAATTATTATTTTTTATAAAATAATAACTACTATCCTTAGGGTTAGTATACTAAAGGGCTATTTAAAAATAGGGTATATACTATACCTCCCGTTCTTTAAGAGCTACTCCTTTAAACTTCTTAAGAACTAAGTATATATTAATTAGGCTTAAAATAGTAAAAAAAACTATATTTATTACGGGGGGTACTTTAATTTCTTAGTATTCTTTTTTACTTCTTACTACCTTTTTAAAAAGAGCTAGCTTTATATTTTTTAAATTCTAAAATACTATTAAAAACGAATTCCTAAAATAATAATATATAATATACCCTTTTTAAAGGGCTTAATATTTAAAATATTCTTATCCTTATTTTTAAACTCTAAGGGGGGGATAAATAAAAGCTTTTTAAAGCTTTTATTATTATTATTTACCTTATTATTACCTTTATTATAATTATTAATAAGAGCTTTAAACTTAATAAAGTTCTTAATATTTTTATTAATAACCTTAATATCCTCTTAATTAAAAAAAAAGAGCTTAATAACTAGGTTTTAATAAATAAATAAAAAGTTACGGGGGGGAGTAACGACTTAGAGGGGCTCGTTAATATTATTACTTATCTAAACTCTTAATAAACTATATAATACGTATATAAAAAGTATTATAAAAATTATATAAAACTTATTATTATTTTTAAATATATTAAATATTTATATTTAAAATAAAATTAGTAAACGATTTAATAATATAAGTATGTATACGTAATAAATAGGGGTATTTATAGTAATTATAAAAAAGTTAAAAAGAGAAAGAAAAATAATAGTTAAGTAATACTATAAGAATTTAAATATACGCAAAGTAGCTAAGTAGCCTTACCTTTAGTAATTTATATATTAAAAATAATAAAATACGTACTATTCTAAATTAAGATTTTATTTATTTTAAATAAAGGGATATATTTATAATAAATATAGTTTAAAAAATGCGTATCCCTTATATTTATTTTTTCCTTTATTTATATTTAACTAAATTAGGCCTTTATAAGGGTATTTAGAAGTTCTATCTCGGGTATAATAGCTCTTTAGTAATAATAATTAAGGGGTATATTATATAATAAGGATAATAACCGTATTTTATAAAGTACTTATTACGTACTAAATTACGTATTTATTTTAAATATCGTATATATAAACCTTTTCTTTTTATCTATTTCTACTTTAATATATTAAGCTACTTTTACTACACTCCGTATGCCTATTACTGCGTGCCATAACTCGTGACACTATTCCACATACCGAACGCCCGATACGAAGACCAATCAGTCCAGCAAAACAAGGGGTACCACGGTTTGCCTGACTGACATGTCCCTCTCCGCCGGAGGTACTTCCCTTCCTCTCCAACTTCCAGCATCAGCCTAGGCCCGGCCGACCCTCCCGTGGATTCAGCCCCGGGGTGGTGAGGGAGGTGGGCTTAATGTTTCCGTGCTACGGCCCGCCAATCACATCGCGAGTCGGGAGCACGTTGCGCGACGGCTCTACCCAGCAACGACATTCGATGTCAATGGCTTTGGATCTCAGCGCTGGACTTTTTTAATTCTTTGGCTTGACGAAAATCGGCCAAACTAGGAGGTTTTGAATAGCGACTGCTCTTTTTGAAATCGACGGCATGTCGTTGAAGAGAATGAAATACCCTGGTGCGGCTCGCATTCCTGGCTGGAAGCTCCCGTGGTCTGCCGCTGCTTGGCACTTGGCATCGACAACCTTTTTACCACTGAGGTCGCGCGATGATGCCACCGCCAAGAAGGAGGCCAAGCTTTCGGGCGTGCGACGACGACGCCCGTCTAGGAATGTCGATATTGCCCTCCCCCAACATTGAAGGGAGTTCTGCAAAGCTGTCGCGTGCCCGTTGTCTCGTTACGGACGGGGCATTCAAGTCTGTCCACTGGAGTCGTAAAAGTCAAGTCTCGTCAACCCACGTGCTCGGACGGCGTTCCCTGTTGGCAGACCTGTCGTAGCCAGATCGACGTCGTCTCAATGAAGGGGTTCATGTATGACACCGGGGCGCGTGTTGCATGGCGTTACACGTATGTATCCTCTCTATTCCGGCTCTCTGGTACAGATATCCTTGCCGCTGTCGCATGGCGTATTTGCGCACAGGACCCTCAAGGCTCAATGAGACTATGAGATACCTCTCTAAGTAGTCGGAGAGAGCGAGAGGATAGCATTTCGTCAGTCTGATGAGTTCAAGATTGCTCGAACCTTGTACGAAGTTGAGCCCATTAGCAGCGCTCGATTGCCACCGCTATCAAACGTCGGCCGTACCTAAATTTTCACCAAGATCATTCTAGCCATCAGTCTCAACACCATCTTCCGACCTATCGCACCACGCTTTCCGATCCTCCTGATCAACTCGGTTGTTCATTGCTACGATAGGGAAGTACTAAATCTGCCCGAAAAAAGGCCATCCCCATTCTCTCTCTTTCACAGTCGTCAGCCAGGACGCTATGGACCCCCAGCTAGTCCTGTCCAGACCTGCCAGACTAAGCCAGGGTCCGGTTCCCAGTTGTCTCTGGGGTGGGATCCAGATGGGGGGTCCATAGTCTCCATTTGAACCAATGGAGCCCCAGATTTCGCACACGTGGGTGGAACCGTTCGTCCCCTTGGCTCGGGATGTGTATTTCGACCTCGACACGCAGCCGCTGCTGCGGGAACAAGTCTTTTTCGGTCGCCCAAAGGAGTGCTCAAAAGTGCCAAAGTCAGTCGGACTTTTTTCTTGCTCCAAGGACACATACGATTGCATGACACGAAAAATCGCCCGCGGCGCGCGACGGCTGGCTTGTCCGGTCTTCGCGGCTTACCATTTTTGGGCGTTTGTCCGGGCGTTAGCTCGGTACTTGTGTCACACATGAAAATGGCAGGGAAGGAAAAGTCCCCAATTACCATTTGCACCGCTCTGTTGGGCGACTTCATTTCTAGACACGCCTGATGTGATGGAGCAGCCAACCCAATATCGCTGATTTGCGCTTACCTCACTCGATGATCTTCAGTATGTTATGCGGCAGTCGAGCTAGGAAAGCTGCCCGACGTACCCATTCCCTGAGCTAACTTGACTCTTCGCCCCCGCCGTGACATGTCATGACACCTCTTAGCGCGGGGGTTGGCTCTTAATCCATTCTTGACCCCATTCTCCGAGGAGACATGAGGCTCGTCGATCGTGACACCTGACGTCGAAGAGAGCTCTCGAGTGTTCCATTGCTATCATATTGCCGTTTCCCCTTACGAGGTACTCCATGAGAAGAAGATGGGTTTGACTCCAATCTCTTCTCCAATCTTGAAGATCTTGTAGGCAAAAAGAATTAAAATAATAATAAGATGGACTCTTCAACTCTTGGGAAGCATACGCCATATGTGCCTCGGATTTATCAAAAAGTCTTTGCAAGATAGCCACGAGGTTACGCTTAGTCCCCCGCTCAAATGCCGAACTATTTCCTGGAAAACAGGGGGCTTCAGTGATCTATCGTCGACTTGTACATGGACAAGAGGAACGCAGGTCTAATTTTTGAGAGATCGGCCTTTCCGAATTCTCTTCTTCGCCTTCCTCGCATGACCTGTGGATCTGTCAATGCAATTTGCTGACCACAACTCGGGTCAGAATCCTCAATCATCAATGCAGACCACGTGGCTCGGCATAAGCATTTACAGACGCCATAAGTCCGAGGAAGTAAGGCTGCTCAGACGCCTTTCCTTCCAGGGGTTCTCAGCCTCGGTCTGTTTCACTGACGACGGCAAGATTTTCGAGATAAAGCTCTAGTATGACCATACGTACGTGGACTTGGGTCACTGTCATCAGAAATCGTTCTGAAAATTCTATTGAATAATGATTGCACATAAACGCTCGAGAAGTGGACATCCTCCTACCTCCCTTGGTGGATGGTGCACGTTGATGACCTGTTGCCCACCAACGCTTCGTGAGAGGACGCTTCACTTAACGGTCTTTGTTGCCATTTGATGCAGAGACACTGGTTCGGAATCCCCGAAATTGAGATGCGAGTCATCGAACAGCTTACACGCTGGCTTTTCTGGAAGCGATACAAGACGATGGCCCAATGTGCAAGGGTCATATTAACACAAAAGTAATTCTCACTACGCCTTATACTCCCAAAAGCAGCGATTTGTATATTATGGAAGTATAATCCGGTGGAAAAGTAGAAATGCAAACTTCTCAAACGTGCCTGAGGACACGCCGGTAATGACCTTCATGGTGGTACTGCAGGAAACCCATCATCTCTGAGGAGATGAGGTCTGTTATGAACTGCACTTTTCTGGGAATATTCGGCGGGCTTTGACGATGACAAACAGCTGGGGACGAAGCTGTCTTGAAAGTCTACGTATGACTGATGAGAACGAGCTCGCAATGTTCATCGACGAATTCAAGCTCTTTTGTTTTGCCATCCGCTTGACTCAATTTCATCTTTAAGAATGTCTCAGCCTCCCTCCGGGGTCCCAGCCCTTGCTAACGATGACGAAAGGGTTTCGGCTTTTTCTAGTGAGAGACGATATTAGAAACAGTGTTGAATCATTATCCTATGGTTACAAACTGATTTCCCCATCCAGTTCTGATCTCATCTCATGAAAATGTTCAGCTACCGTTTTAGTGGCTGTGTTATAAGGTTGAATATCTAATAGTACGAACTTTCCGCATTGATCCTTGGAATTATTGCAGTGCTTCAAAGAGCAGGCTATTATCTCTAGGCTCGAATCAAGATGTGACGGAGTCTTCATTTGATGGACTGTATGTATAACCACGTTAGGCTTGTTTCCGTCAGGGCGAAAGATTGCAATGGCGACTTTTCAAAATAGTAGTGAACGAATTTGTGCTCCAGCAATATATACGTCGCGCCAGAGACGAAGAAAGTAAAGAGTGACATACTCCGTTTCAATGATCTCGGTGTCAACCAGCGTCTGTATCTGCTCACCTTGTAATGGGCATATGAGGAGGTAGTCGCGAGAGACAGAGCACGGATGGGACTTCTCTCCCACGTATATCAAGGGCCCGGCCCGAGGCAGTGATGCCTGATCTTCAACTCCAATCACTGGAGCAAGACAGACTAGACAGCGGCATTCAATGGACCCGGTATGCTTGCTAAATGGTCAGGATACTCGTTGACAGTCTACAAGAAAAATCTGAAAGTTCCGTTGCGGTCACGTTCCCCCAGAATCCCGGGAGAAAGGTATGCTACTGGTCTTGGGGCTGCGAGGGGCAGGCCTTCGGTTCTTACTCATTTCGGTGTCTTCTCAAGAATTCTTGATACTAACCTGACAACTCACAGCGAGTAAAGCTCGATAATTGAGTTTATCATGATCTGCCTGTCTTGTTCTACGGATTCGGCACTGTTTCCCTCCAACGCTTAGAATAGGTAATCAAACCGGCCGCCAAGGCCAGCCAAGAACATCTCATCCACGCATCAACATCGCAACAACAAAGCGCAGTCAAGCCCAGGACAGATGTTTTGTGCATCATTATATTCCTCCTCGCTACTGAAAACCACTCATCTCAGGCCCCAGATCATAAACCAGCCGTCGGGTTGTGTTCCATCCTAAGTCCATCGCATGATTTCATGAACAAAAGGTATAAAATGTCCAACAATCCCATGAAAAATCGAAAATACCCTCCCAAGTCTATAACGCTTCCTTGTCTGGTTCAGCAGCTTGTGAAACGAAGCAGCCCGTCCCGAACCCAAATTTGGAAATTACCAAGAAGAAAAAGAAAAAAAAACAGTTGAATCTGTTGCCTGGTTGCGTAGATCATACCCACATCGCAAGTAAAACGAACCGAAAAAGAAGTTGCTAAGCCGCAAAAAGAAGAGAAAAAAGGGCATCCCCGGCCTCCCCATTTCCTAAACCCCTTTCCACCCTTTCATTCTGCACCTAATCCGCTCTCCACACACACCACCACGCAACGCACATCTCTCAGTACGTCACATCAAACTCCTCCCTGACATCAAATTCCATGCCCACATGCTTGGTCCGCAGGTGACGGACAAAGTTGTCGCGGCGGTTGTACACGTGACCCGTCTTCGCCTTTCGGCAACCGGGGACGCGGCACCTGTAGCCCCCGCCCGCGCCGTCGCCGTCGAGCGTCTCGTGCGTCTTCTTGTGCCGCTTCAGGTCCTTCATGGTCGCAAAGGCCTTGTCGCAGTTTGCTTCGTCGCAGAGGTACTCCTTGATGTGGTACCTCTCATGTTTGCTGATGAGAGATTGGATGTCAGTTTCATAGATTTTCTCACCATGTGTGAAGTTTGATGAAAGATTCTCCAGTCTCTCGTCATTCCTGATCAAGAGACGGAGAGGAGAGAGTGGGGTTTCGTAGGTGATGAGACAAAAGTAAGAAAAGTATAGGTGAGATTTACGTCAAATCACTAGGTCTGCGAAAGACCTTGCCACAGTTTTGCCAACGGCATTCAAAACGTAGTCGCGAAATGTCGATACCGGCGGCAGCGGGCGTGGCGACGCCGTTGCTGAACCCGCTGTCGCTGGCTTTATCGCTTTCATTTTCGTTCCCGGGGTTTAGGGGGCTTCGAGTCGGGCTCAGCGTTTCCGAAGAACAGGAGGGGGTGTCGAGTGGACACTCCATGACACCAAGTGCCATAGGTGATCTCCATGATGAACACGGCAACAAGCCGATGATCGGAGGTGGTGGAATAGGTGGATCGTCGACCGAATCTAGTTTCAAGATGGAAGTCGTCGTCTGGTCGGAGTAGGATTCGCAGTAGCAAATGGTGTTTCCGAGTAACACGCAATAACAAGAGTCAACAAGGTTGGGTTGTATATTGGTGTCTAGGTAGAACGCCACCGTGGCAGAGTGGGAGGGTTTTTCTGGGTGAGAAGTGTTGAAGACCTGATCCGATGATCAAGGCTTAGACCGACCCGTTCGAAAGGGGGGGAGGGTCGTCGGAAATGGGGAGGACGGTTAAGCGGTTAACAGATCCAAAGGCAACAGCGAGCCCTGGGGTGTAAGGGTGCTTTGACCGAGTCAAAGAGTAGGCGGGGAAATTCCCCGCATGCGGCTCTCAGAATAGAAGATGATTCTCCGGGGAGGCTACCAAAAAGGTATTGGTGTTTTGTGACGAGCAGTTGAGGTTGAAGCGTGGGGATGCTATCGGGCCATTCCGTTAGGTATGTGATGTGAGGTTGAGATGATTCTCCAGAAGCGGTTTGCTTGGAGTATCTAGCTTGGATTGCTGTCGAGGTTCGAGAGCGGGAAGTAGTTGAGATGAGATGGGATAACGGTCGAGGTTATATAAATGGAGATTGAGTTACGTCCGGATTGCTGGATTCAGACAAGCTTCTCGGGATGAGGCTGATGGCGGCGCGGGGTGGCGGGACTGAATGTTCCGGGTTTCTCGGGAGTCAAGGATTTGCAGACGGGAAAGCGGAGAGTCGAGACCTTTTTGACTCACGGACAAGGAGCCGGGCCGTGGCGATACTTAAGTAAAGTGAGCGCAGATTCGACGTGCTGGATCTGGCGGACACGGCGGGGCGGTGCATCGGAGAGGAGGGGGCCTCAAAAGTTTAGAGGCTAGCAGTGGCTACCATTCGCTAGCAAAGACTGGCATTGGTTCTGATAACGCAGGGTGGGCAGCATATTGGAGCATGTTGGAGTGAAGATGAGCCAATTGGAGATGATCGGAACATCGAACTGGGGCTCGCCGTTGGTCGGTTTGGGCAACCTGCATATCTGCCCAGCACTCACACGTTGGGCTCCGCTCAACCTTAGTTTTGGCGCGCCATTATTCGCCCAACCCATCCTTCAATGTCATCTCTCACCGAGCTTTTGGGCAGAAGGGGGGCACGAGACCAGACTACCAAGGAGCCGCAGCGATACTCCTTCGTGACGGAAAGTGCCCTCAAGGACACAAGATCCAAGATGATGGAACCGAAGACAAGAGTAAGGTTCCAAAGATTAGAGAAAACTGATAGAGCACAAGTCTGCAGCTCAACCAGATGGTCGGAATTCCATCCCATCATACCTTTCAACGGCTTCTGCCCGAGAGCACCCTTTTCTTCAACGACTACTTAGGTTAGCGACAACCTCAAGTGCTAGCCTGATCAAAATACGCACGTCATTGGTCGTTCGCTTCGCCTTACCCCTGGCATGAATCAAGCTCATCTGATAATCTCGACGCGGCCATCTTCCGCCGATGGCCTCTTGGCATTGGGCTCCGCCTCCAGTATTTCCTCGGCACATTCTCCAGAACGGAGCGTACTAGATGACTGCTAGTTAATGCGAAGCTGATCTAGCCGCAAGAAATATCGCGAGCTTTGCGCTGTTAGTAAAAATCATGATCAAGGGAATGTTCGCAAACAGCGCCACATGCGAGACTTGGATCGTATTCCTTGAGCATTCCGACTGCAGACAAGTCTAGGCCAGGCCGCGTGGATAGCAACATCTGCGGCTCCGACCACAGGCCCATCAATAGTGCGCATCTTAATGCTCCGTCTTGAAGCTAAGCATCCGGGTCCCCACCACGATACTCGATGGTGGCGGACGACGGGCAGCAGCAGAACCCTCACGACTGCTTGGCCGGAAGACTTCCAAATGAGGAAAGCCGAGGGCGCGTGAACGGCTAGCTTGAAGATGTTGACGAGAGTCATGAAGCTGTTGTGGTAGCAGCTTCATTGGTTCAAGTGAAACGAACAAGTCTAGACTGACCGTGGCGTGTCATCGTACAGGGCGGCGAAGACGGCGGCCCTGCAAGGAGAGACGCCTCAGCTGCATTCTTCTGCTCCACGAGGTTCCAGAGTTGGCGATTCTATTAATGATTTTTCTTTCAAGGGGACCTGGCGACAATAGAGGTTTTGAATGCACCGAAATCCAAACGCTGAGGGGGATGTTCGTCACGTGGTAGTCGAGCCAAAAGCCAGAAAGGCGGGGGAGCACATGAGGTGTCAATGACTGCCATGCCCAGCGGCCAACAAGAGACCAGCCTGTCAAGGGTCTTGCGTCTAATGTAACGTCTGGACATGTTCCTGGGCCGGTGACTCTGGCAACACAGTCGGATGCCGAAGTTGGGCCGGGACGATCGTGGGCATGGCCATGAAGCCTCGCGTTGTTTGTAATGATAATCAGCAAATGCCATGCTAGTCTCGCTCGGACGTTGCATCGCATGCGATGCGAGTGTTGTCGTTGTCTCGTGGCGATGCAAGATGTGATATATGAGGGCAGCAAATATCGTCATCCACGGCCGTGGTGCTTGACGTAGGCAGCGCTGGCAAGACGGAGAGAGAGACGGACAAAAGATCATCGCTGTCTCGTGGCCTGAAGAGACTCGCGATGCATATTTGAAGTAACGTAAGAACAAGTGCCAAGTGCTGGTGACTTGAGCATCATGACTCGGGTGGTGCAGTTTTGGAGGTGAAAGTTGCGGTTAGGGCCGGCATCGCGTGGACGCCATGTCTCTGACTCGGTGTCGATCCATGTCTTGCTGAGATCTCGCGCGCCGTTGCACCTTGTTGGTCGACAGGTGATCTAGAAGATATCTCTCAAAGGTTCCTCGGCCACAAATTAGGGTGGACATATCCTGGGTAGAAGGGAGACCGGAAGATGCGCAGAGGTGAGATGATACGCACCAAAAGGCGTTCACGATCTGGCGGTCTGATGGTTCGAGTAGGGCAGGGTAGGACGACGGAGTACTTGGAGTGTAGCAGTTGTGACGTTGAGAATTTGAAGAAATGGTGTGGACATGCGCGCAAAGGAGTCAGACGGCGCTTGGGAACGATGTTGACAATGCGGCCATCTTTCATGAGGGCAAACTATCGGAGCAAAGAGCAGCCGAGACAAACAGCGTCACTTCAGACAGGCAGGTAGTTTGCCTTGCGGTCCGTCTTGGCTTCCGCAAAATATGACCGTCGAAAGTCACGGGCAACGTGGAAAACAGCAGGAGGAATGGAAAGGATTTTCCTTTCCGCCTTGGCCTGTGACCATGCCAAACATTGTTCTTTCCCGGCGTGAATGAGGGGCAGTTTCCCTTCTTTGTTTCAATGTGCTCCCTTGACAACTTAACTTAGGTAATACGAATGCTTACCTGATGAGGGGCAGAGACTACCCACTTTTTGAGCCCCGCGCGCGTCTCGAACACTGAGGTGCCCGGAGGAAAGCGATTCCTGTTTGCCAGTTCCCCCTCATCAACACCTTCCTCGGTCATTGTCTTTCTGTCTCATCCACATGCCATTCAATGACTTCAGCTTCACCGACGTTACTTCGGAGAGCCAAGATTAGGTCGCTCACATGGTCATTGTTTTCTTCCTCTATTGTTGTTTCTTGATGGAACATTGAGAAATCTGAGCGCATTGTCCCCGTCGAAAGGCAGTAAACAATCAACCCCCGCATCCGTTCCCCAGATACATGGTTCCATCATGGAAAATCGCTGCAGAACGTCACAATAATCCAAGTTGATCAACCCAACGCTAGACCGCCTTCAACAATGCAAGCATCGCAAATCCTGGCCACCTGACCAATGGAAGTCCGGGGAAAGTAGGGACGGGAACGGGCCCTCTTTGCCAGTCCGGGGCATACGATGCAGTCCCGGTCCCTATCCGTACCGCCGGCCGCTTTGGAATAGCTGTTTTTGCGGGGTTGAAGTTGAATTCGCAATCAATCAGCTGGTGGTTCACCTAACACCACGCCTGTTCTCCCTTCTCTTTCTCTCACGCACACTCCCTTTTATGGTAACACAATCTAGTGTTGTTTACCGCAAGTTGGGGGGGGCACAGATCCCCCTGAAGGCTACCTTACCCCAACTTTCTGGAAGGAAAAAAAAGTTGGAGATGGGCCAACTTGGCGCGGGGTGTAAGCCGTGGTTTGCGAACGAGTGCAGAAAAAAGGAGGCCACGAGAGCCAGCCACCTGCCAACCAGACAGAGAGTCATGAGACCAGTCTTGGACGCATGGTGTGCGATGGCCCCTTCCCCATTGCGTCCTTGGCGTCCAGTGCCATGATTCCGTTCGTGGGAAGTACGAAGTACCCCTCTGTTCTTTGGCAGCAAGCAGCCCAGTTGAGATGATGGCACTGGACATCCTGTTCGTCAGTCTGCCGCTGCGGCCTGCCATTGACTTGCCCCGACGCTGGTGCAACCGCTACTCAGCCAGCGGAGGCCAAGCTAAGCCAATGTCACTGCGACTAGTTCGCCGTTGCCGTTTTTTTCTTCCTTTTTTTCCTGTCTACTGCTTGCTGTTTGGCTGTGGGCTACCTACTGCATGTTGTGAGAGACACCTCCCGAGGTTTGATTCACCTTCGTTTGCTTCTTCGTGATTAAATACCCGCTGTCCTCGCTCCAGATCCGTCATTTCTTTTCCCGCTCTTCTCTAGCTCGTTCGTGAACGAAGAACTATACCTTCTCTCTCTTCCCCCATATTGTCTCACCCCCGGACTTCTTGGTGTTCCCTCTCAGCTGAACTACCTTGCCTTTTTGTGCCTCAGACTCACAGTTCATTGAATTACCTTTACACAAGCTTCGTCCTAAAGTCACTCTACCTTTAAGCTGACACGCTGCGCTACTCACCCCCATCCGAAGTCTGTCGATCAGGGAACAGCACCCCCTTACCCGCCGCCGCACCGTTTGGCCGAAACCTTGACACTGCCCAGGTGGTTCTCTCTTAAGGACCGGGGAGCCGAACTCTCGCAACCATGAGGCAGCATCTCTTCTACACATCGCTTCTGTCGACACTGCTCGCAGCACCGTCATACGCTCTGCCCGGCTTCTTCTCCGATGCAGAACGCGCTCATTTCTCATCAGACCTCAAACGCTCAATAGACCCCGAATCTCCAGCAGCAATTATGGCGAGACAAGCAGCCGACAGATCCGGCCGCTGGCGGCCCCAAATTCACTTCTCACCACCCGCCGAATGGCTTAATGACCCAAACGGCCTCTTTGTCGACTCGGACGGTGTCTGGCACATGTACTACCAATGTGAGTCTTTTCCATTGCCGCCTTTTCCCCTACCCATCTCAATCCACCTATTCCCGTACTCCCCAAACCCAAAGTACCGTGCTGGAAACACCTCCCAAAGCCGCGGTTACCGAATTTGAGTTGTGCAACACATTGCGCAGGTTCCGGGCGAGCGGTTACCAATGTTTGCCTTGTGCAATGTCAATGGCGCGCCATTCTGCCCGTTTCATTGGATCTGCATTCTGCACACGTGCTAGTTCCCGTTGGCGTGAGGGTTGCGCCTCTGCCAAAGACGGAAACATCACATGCGCGATGATGAGCGTTGCAATTCCACCCCCGCATTTTGGCGCGGAATGAGACACACCGCATGCTCTCCCTACCCTACCCACCTTGCCGTAATTACATGTTCTTCTCCCTGCGATGCATCTCAATCTGGCATGCCATGTGTCACTGCTTCGATTAGACTATGCCAAGCTTGGCCTGGCTTTAATGTTTTAAACATCTTCAGAACTTGACCGCTGACTATTTTGACTCAGATGCCGACAACGTCGCGGGCGATGGCGTGAAGAACTGGGGCCACACGACGGCCACCGAATTCTACAATTGGGTTGACCATCCTGTTGCCATTCCCGCCACTGCGCGCGATGGCTCCATCTGGTCAGGAAGCGTCGTCGTCGACAAGAATAACACGTCTGGCTTCTTCCCGTCTGACAAGACAAGCGGAAAGGACAACATCATTGCCTACTATACCTCATGGGAGCCTGATCAGGAATCCCAGCATCTTGCATGGTCATACGATGGCGGCGAGACTTTCAACCAGTACGAGAACAACCCGATCATTTCGCTCAACAGACACGGATTCCGCGACCCCAAGCCCTCGTTCCACCATGAGACCAACACCTGGGTCATGGTCCTTTCCCTCGAGAGTGAAGTCGCCTTCTACACCTCCACCAACTTAGTCAACTGGACGCAGTCATCCATCTGGAATCCTCAGCGCAACATTGGCCTCATTGAGTGCCCCCAATTCCTCCAGATCCCCCGCAAGGACAAGTCTGGAAGCATCGTGGGCGCCAAATGGGTTCTGACTCTCAGCCTGGGAGGCGGCGGCCCGACTGGCGGTGCTGCAGTCAAGTACATCACCGGCGAGTGGGACGGCACCACCTTCACCCCAGATGTGCCCGCCAGCCTCGGCTCGCGGAGAGGAATCTTCTCGCGCCAGGACACCTTCTCCATCTACGACTTTGACTTTGGCCCTGATAAGTACGCCACCGCCTTCTTCCATTTCCAGAATCTCAACGACGCCAACCAAGATGCATACTCCGTCTCATGGGCGGTCGACGCTACGCTCTATGGGTGCTGCACGCCGACCGACCAAGAGGGATGGCGTCACTGCATGGGTGGTGTGCGCCGCCACTGGCTGGACTCCAACACCAACCGACTCATGTCAGCGCCGGCCGGCGACCTGTCCAAGCTCGCGAGCACGACGTCCGGCTGGAACCCCATTCTTGACGAGAAGGACGTGTCGGGCATTCAGGGCAGCAGCGCCGTCATCCGCGACTACAACCCGGCCGTTGAGTGGACCTTGACCGTCAAGATGGCCAAGTCTCTCCTCCAAGAAGGCTCGACGGCCTCAGCTCAGCTGGCCTTCCAGGGCTCTCAGTCCAACGGCACGGAGCAAGTCTCCCTCGGTTTTGACTTCACTGGCACATCCAACAGCGGGGCACCCACCGCCAGCCTCAACATTGGTCGCGCCAGCGCAGTGTGGGATAGGTCCGGCACTTTTGGCGTCTCCAACGTCCAGGCCCTCGAGGCTGCCTCGAGCGAGGGCTCCAGCGGCAACGTCGAGTTTCAGCTGCACGGCATTCTCGACCGCTCCGTTCTCGAGGTCTACGTCAACGGTGGCGTCGAGGCTGGCACCATGCTCTACTTCACCGACAAGCCCCTCGACGGCATCGTCCTCTCCCGCGGCACGGGAACCAACGACCAGGGCATCACCTTTGACTTCAAGGCCGTCGCGCTCAAGAGCTCCTGGGGTTCGTACAGGGAGAACTCCGCCTTGCAGAGCACGCAGGACAAGTGGAGGACGGAGGAGCTGTGAGGAGCAGATCCGCTTGATATCCCTTGTGATTAGAGATCTTGGTGGCTTTGTAGACGTCCTTCCAAGCGACCTTCCAGTCTGGGGGGCGCGGAAGAGGGCGGAGAAGCGGAAGCGATGCGAGACTTTTCCTAACCGTGTTGGACATGTGGCATGAAGAGAGGTTCTAGAGCTCAGACAAGAGGGCTTTTTGTTTTTTTTTTTGGGACCAGGGTTTCCACATCATTCTAGGTGGCATTCGTACGAATTATGATTTTTATCGTTTACTCTCAACATGTTGAAAGTGTTTCGTTGTCGTGCGTAAGCCGCCTCTAGATATATGCCATCCCACGGCTCCCTGTCTACGCCCACATACTGTCCTCATAACGGGCCCCAGGAGAATAACCCGAGAGCTCGCAAGATTTGATCAAGTAATCTTCGGTCTCGCATTTTGTTCAATAGAGAGAGCCACGAAGTGACAAGAAAAGGTCAATGACATCACACAGTCAAGCTTCCATTCTCACCGTATTCTAGAAACCACACGAACCATACCATACCACACACAGCCACATACAGCCCGCCAACACAAGAAACGGGGAAACGACGAGCGTTTCAATCAAAGAAGCTCCCCTCCCCCCCCCCTCCCCGCTCTTTTCTCTCCCTCACCTCTATATCCATCTGAAAACATTCTCTGCGTCAAAACTCGGGATGCCAAGCCTAAAGCGAAAAGTCAAAACGCCCCTCCCTCGCCTGTACACTTACCTACCTATCCCAGGAAAATGAACAGTGAAAGATCACCCCATCTTATTACCAGAGGCGATAGCCAGCTAAATGGAGCTTATAGAACTCCTCTCACAAGCATGTTTGTAGTCACCGTGGACATGGGACACAGCGTGCTCTGAATTTAAAACGATCTCAATATTACACGCCTTGTATTTTCGGTTCACGCTAATAATCTCAAGACTCAACCGAGCTTGTTCAAGCTCTGCGCTCACCCCTCGACTGTCAAGAGCATTGCCCCCCCGTATCTCTTTTACGCCTGGTGCCCGTCCCGGAACAAGAGAAAAATACTGAGAAAAGAAAAAGGAAGCCTTTTTTGCTCATGAACTACTAAAATGTTGACAAAGTCTATATCGTACCGTATCCAGAGAGCTTGTATGAAGCACTCGCTCCGTCGGTGTGCACACAATGGCCGCTCCATGCCATCAGGAGAAAATATCTACCAGTTCAATGCTGCCAATACAGCCTTTATTGTCGTGTCTCGTTGCCCCTCTGGTAGTGGCCCAACCTAAATCAGACCGTTCGATGCCTTGCTCAAAGTCTCTCCCAAGTAGTTACTTTGGCATCGTCAAACAAAGTATCGTTAAGGGGGGGGGGGGGGGGGTTACAAGAAAGAATACAGGAGAGGAAAGAAATGTAGGGGTATACGAGGTTAATAACCGAGTCCGGCAACAGCGGCCACAACTTCACGTGGTAGCATCCGCTTGACGTCCGCCTCCCGATCTGCTTCCCTGAGGGCGTCGTTAGGATCGACCTTCTTGTCACCCTCATTCTTCTCGTCCTTGTGCTCCTCCTTCTTTGGCACCTCCTTGTTTTCCTTGGGCGTAGCAATCTTGCTGGGGTCAGCCTTGGGATTGCCAGGGCTCTCCGTCTTGTCAACGGGAGCGTGCTCGGATTTGAGCTTGTCCTTCTCTTCACTGGACTTGTCTGCCGCCAGCTTGTCCGCCCGCTGATCATCCTCCAAAGCGTCATCGTTGATCGGCTTGACCTTCTTGGCTTCGCCGTTGTTGATGCTCGCCAGGGCTGCGCTATCGAACAGGTGGGCAGCATCAGCGCTGGACATGGCATACCTGGTCGAGTTGAGAGGGTGGCCGAGAATAGAAGCCTGGGCGTCAAGCTTGTCGTAAAATGCCTTAGTAGGCGCTTCCTCCAAGTAGTTGAGACGGTGGCCGCAGCGGGCGCCGAGGACATCGCGGATCTTGGGGTTGGAGCTACAGCAGTGGCCCCAGCAGTCACTGATGTGGTCAATGATAGACCGGTACGGATTGCGGCGACGACTCTGGTCGATGATGCGGACAATGGTAGGAATTGCCACCTCGTGGAAGACTCCGAAGCCAGCAAAGATTTCGGAAAGGAAGATATAATCGGCAAAGAATCGTCTCGGAATGTAGTAAATATCACTCCAGCCAACACACCACTCGTCGCGTCTGATCTTGTACTCGAGGTCAAAGTTGTCAACGACGGCGGCCGCGGCCATGGCAGTGCGGTGGAAGTCCTGGCCCCATCCCCACCAGTTGTAGTTCTTGGTGTCGGTAAGGCACATGTACTCGGGTCCACCGTGGGACGGCGGGGCAGTGTCGATGATGGCGGGGAAGTGGATGTTGTATGGGTTCATACCCGTCCATCCAAGAGGGTCAATCCAGGCATCGAAGTGGTAGTACATCAAACCGTCGATCTCGGGTTGGGTATCGAGGATAAGCTTCATAGTACGGGACACCTGCTTGTAGACGGTAAAGGTTCCCGGGAATTGATCGTGGGTAAGGTTGTGGAACTCGGGATCCTCCTCCTTAAACATGTTGGGCATAGAGATGTGCACGGTATGGAAGAACGGCTCGTACTTCTGCAGCATCGGGACGCGCTCTGGACGAGCAGAGTTCCACCGAATCATGGCCATCGTGTTCTTGAATGGCGACTCAATCTTGCTCTCGCCGCCAGTGACAGGCTTCGGTCCGGATGGCGCAGATGGAGCCGTTGCTCCTTCCTTGGCAAAATCGGGCATCTTGGCCTCGGACATGGTGAGGAATGCCACGATAACAACGGTGATGAATGTGGCTACAGCGAGGAAAACTTTGTTGAACTTTCTCGCAACAGCTGCCATCTTGGCGAACAACGACATCTTCTGAGGCTCGTTGGTCGCGGCGGCGTTGGGGTCCTTGGGAGGCGGGTTGTCCATGTAGAGCCATGATGCAACAAAGACGACGACAGTACCAGGCAGTACGAGAAAGCTGAGCGAGGTGCCAAACAGGATGGGTGAAACGTAGAGGAGAATACCAGTCGCAACAGCCGTGGCGAAGCATTTGATGACGGCGTCGGCATCTACGAGGGTTAATACAGGTCACTCAGCAAGCGCCGATGGATACTCACATTTGTATACAGCGGTAATGGCAAGGCCAATGAAGACATTGCTGACGATAACCATGATGGCGCCAAAGCTGGTGTAACCTTCGAAGAATCCCGGCTCATCAGCCTTCAACGTCTTGATGACCAAGTGGCACAACAAGTTCATGGCAGCACCCGCTCCGTAAAGAATCATATTGTCGGCATGCAAGCTTGAGTCGTCGGTCTTGAGCAGAGCCTGGTTATACACGCCTGATGAGGCACTTAGGAAGACCTGGAAGAGCAAGATGAAGTAGGTGCTGAATGGGTAGGTCGTGCCTGTCGTGGGGTTGTACTGAGTCACCATCAAGCCGCAAATCTGCTTCGTGTCAGTGACCAGATCAAATATTTAGTACCAGGATTCGTCCCACTGACCTGCATGAGGATGGCAATCCACTGAATCTTGGAGATCTTGGTGTTCAAAGTCGCAATCATAACCAAGGCGGTGATGAAGGTGACGCCGCTCTTGGTGAGTTGAATCGTACCGGGGTCGGCCATTTTGTAGCTTACAAAGATCTGAAGAAATTAGTCGCAATGAACACAATTACACAGTATGTGGTGTAGGAATCACGTACCGAGTTGTTGATGAGCACGTAGAAGAGCGCCAAGTTGCAGAAGCCATATCGCACGTCTCTGGTAACCTCGCCACGGACGTAACTCCAATATGTCCTCACGTCGAGCGGCGGAAGCGGGCCATTGTTTCTCTCAACAACGTTGCCAGTGCTGGACGAGCTAGCACTGCCGTTCAGTCCCTCCTCTTCCCGCTTCTCATCTAAGCTGCTTCTCTCGGCCAAAGGGAGCTCTGTGGCGATGGAGGCATAGCCACTACCACCGCCCCGGGTTGATGGGCGAATTCCATCGGCTACCCTGCGCTTGCATTCGTTGTAGAAGAAGATGGTCGACAGCACCATCTTGAGGAACTCGGAGATGGTGACAGACGCCGAGGGAGAGAACGAGTAGGATCCGCCTGTCTGGGAAATCTTCATGATGATACCAATGCCAACCTGGATCGCGACCAAGCCAAGGGCAGCAGCGTAGGCGGCATGTTGAGGACCACTGGGAATCCAACTGAGGGGCTTCAAGAAGAGCCCCAGGATGCTCCCGTGTCGTAACATTGTGGGCAATTATCGCCAGCCACTAGAGGGCGGTTCAGCGTAGAGGCTCGAGGGGGCGCGACGTAAGATGCGATTGCTGTTTGTCGAGGGTTGTGCAAAAAGAGCGTCTCGGTGATTGCCAGCGAGCGAGGAGTGTAGGAAGGTGCTGCTCGGATGCAGCGTGCAGCTCGCAATTGCAGGCGGTAAATCTCCTGGCGGTGTTCGGTGCTGCAAGCAGGTGGGAAAGGACGTTCTCTGATCGTGTTTAGGTTTCCTGGGTGTGGGGGAATGACGCTCGCTGGGCCGCCGTGTCCGACATGCGTATTCGAGTTGGCAGCTATTCGTCGATGAATTCGTTTGGGTTTGTTTCGAGTCGGAAAGTCGTCGGTTGTTTCCGCCCGCGATGGTCCCAATATCGCGATGACAGGTGGCGCAGAACAGAACCGTAAGAAATGAAAAAAAGAGAGGAATGAAATTACACGGGAAGAAAGGTAGGCTGGAGAGGAATGGGCTGGAATGGATGTTGCATGGGAAGCGAGGTGCCCACGGCGAGCAGGAACGGGGTAGAGAGCGAGCAGCGTCAAGCAGAAGCGCACTGCAGGCAGTCGAGGCAAGGGAAGGCAAGGGGAGGGGGGCCGTGGCCACAGATGGATCCTTGGAGGTGTCCACTCGAGGTTGCTGACATACTTTTGGCGAATGTACAGTGTGTGCTACACCCGGTGGAAAAGGTACTTTCGTACAGGTTGCGGGACACACACACCCACTGATGTGCTCTTTCCCTCTCTCCGTCGTAGTCGCTCTTTCTCACTTTTTCTCTGTGGTGGGGTCTCTGGGGGAGCCAAGCGATTTTCCAATGAGAAGTCGGATAAGTCCAGGTTCTTGCGGGTCTGTCGAAGAAAATAGCACGGGCTGTCATTGGATGGAATTAAGACACGGTGCAGCGCCGTCTCGTCTACCAGTGGATGAAAAGCACCTAGGCCGCAACAAGTAGGTATACGGATGAAGGTTGACGTACAATCCGTACCTGCCTCGATGGTCACCTCAAAGAAGGATGATGATGGCACACTTACCTACTTTGAAAAGGGGTCACGGCTTAAAACTGCTACAGCCAGCCAGACTCCAGTACGGATACACCGTACACAGTAGGCGTCCGACCTTCTGTCTTCTCCCGGCTCTCTTCTCCCGTTGACTCTTGCGAGGTGGACACAAACGAGGGGGAACCTTGAGCTTGGCTCTGTTTTCGAAGGGGTCTCCGGAGGGGCCGCACTGTGTCAGAATTAAAGTAGCCGATCTCTGACAACGGGACTCTCAGTACCACGTCAGGCGAGCCGGGACACCGGTGTCACCCAAGTATCGTCGAACCTGCGCTGTCTATGCAGTTCTGTCGTAAGGAGACCAGCTAAATCTTCATGTGAAGACTCGATTGTCCGTATGGCCTCGTCTAATACTCTCTAGATTCAAGTGACACCATGCTGCTATGGAGCGATAAGGGTATAGCTGCGTCTTGCTTGGAAATACACTCGTCGATGCTCGAGGAGAAATAGCTCTCTTCGTCCTGCCATGACGCGGACTGCAACCGGTGCCGAAGCTGTTCAAACACGAAACCTCGACATGAAATGTAACGGTGCGCATGGTACTCGGTGATTCCCCTACTCCAGACAGACTACAGTGTATTCAGTGGCGGCAACACCATCTAGTCATTGTCGGGAAGCGATCCAGAGCTGAGAGCAAAGGACAACTAGCCCCGGGACTCATGAATCCTAAATTTTCATGATTTCGTTTTGTCCAATCTATTCTAGCCGGCGCCAATATGTTGATGTGCCACTGCAGGACGGAAAAAGGGGCTTTCAAAACTCAATCTTATCGCTAGCAATAAAGATTAGGCCAACCAAACTTACGTGGAAGAAATTTCCCAATGACGACGCAAAACTACCGGGAGATGTGCGTGTCGACCTATCCGAATCAGGTTTGGCCTCCAAGAGAGGCTGATAGTTGCAGCTGCTGAACGGACGACGGTGATGAGATGCTACACTAGAGGCTTGACGATGTCTTGTAGGTAGCCAACCGCCTTACACTATCCGTACGCACCCTTCTTTTTTTTTTTTTTTTTCAAGCTTGGAGCATGACACAAGTGTAGGTACTGTGTCGATGCCAGATGGGAAGCTGCCCCTTGCTCCGGCTGCGCTTCCCCCTGGGGCTAGCAAAAAAGCACCGTTTCCCACTTGAGATTCGCGGCGCGCGCAGGTCCCATTTCCCGCCCTCACCCACCTCAGGGCTCGATACGTACCTTTTGCATCCTGGGTCGCAGCCCGCAGGAAGGAGCAACCCTTTTCTTTGCACTGTTGAGGCAAGGCAGGCAAAGAGTGGGTTCTGAGAACAGAGGAGTGGGTGCGCGACTCCGCCACCGAGGTTCGTACAGTGCCCGACATGTGTCCGTTCGTTGGCACAGTACGGCCCGCTCGAGGCAAGGGTGGTCTCACTCATCCGTCACTGATCAGTGGAGAATCGCATTGCACTCACTCAACCAGCAATCAATTAGCGTTAATTAGAACCTCTTTCTGAGGGCGCTCAGTAAGATGACGGCCTTTTCAATGACGGTGATGACCTCCAGTACGGTAGGTGGGCGGACTCCGTGCGAATCTTCCATCATGTTCATCAGCTTGCGCAATCGTGCATCCCGTCGCCAATAACACGTTTTCTAGGCGCCGCGACGGCTTCTCAATGGTTGACAATAGCTTTTACGCAGTAGGGCTGCAAGAGATGCTTATTTCGCTCGACATTCTAAACCCCCTGTCTTTGGAAATTCCGTGCGATAAGACGCAGAGCCCAGTCAGATCGCACAGATGACGGCTATTGTCAAGCAGCTGAAGAAATGCTTGTTGTTCCTTAGGTACGCCGAGCCAACTCTTCCTCGATAAGCGAACAAAAAGAAATTCACTCGATAGACTCTTCATCGCAGTGTCTGCGCTCAATCTACGGATTGTGTATATCAAATTTGATTACTAGCCACTTGGTAGAAGATTTGATGTCGGTATTTCCGCCCTCAATCTGTACAGTCTATACGGATAATACCTTAGCTATCTTATTGCTATGAATTTCATCCAACCCCGATTAGATGAGTGCAGAAGAAAAAAGTCGGTTCGTATCCGGGCACTGGGGCACGCCTGCCTAGGAACCCTGCATGCATGTGGTCTCGATTCTGACCAGTGCCAAAAGAGAGGTACGAGAGGAAGGCACGGAGCGGAGTGGTGGAAACTGGAATGGAGGTAACGGCACTTTCCCAGCGCACCGTACCCATGTACCTACCGTGTGCGACGTACGTTAGGTACCTTAACGTTTCCTGCCATCTAATTGAGATTCCTATACAAATTGGGCGATGATATCCTGCCAGCACCTGCCGATATCCTGCCCCCAATTGTGGCTGCGACCGCCCCTGCCTCCGACCACGGAGCCCAGCTGCCCATACCCACCCACTTACCCACCCACTTACCTACCCACTTACCTACCTACCTATCTACCTACCTACCCACCTATAACCACCACTTTGTTGACCTCGCCGTCGCTACCGCTACCGCTATTACTAATTAAAGCTATTCCTAACGTTAATATGCCGCAAAAAGAGAATAATTGCGAAGTTAACGATCCCTTCGTCTATTAGTATACCGTTAATTATAATAAATACGGTTACGTAGAATACGACGACTACCTACTTTATAGCTAGCGCTTCTCTAGCCTACCCGAGGCTAGAGTAGTACTTAACGAGGCTACTTACGAGACGGTAGTTGCGATTAAAAGTAGTAACGCTTCGCAGAGTTAACCTACCCGAATAAGCGTTATAAATCCTTAACCTCGTTATAGACTGCCGCTAGTAGATCGCTACTAGCCTTTCGAGCGAGTTAATTAGGTAGCTAGGTAATTAGGCTAATTAGGCCAGTTCGACGGAATCGTCGACTTAGGCTAATACGTCGACTTGGGCTAATGCGTCGATTGCCGTACTTTTTGCTAAAATAATTTAATTAACTATAAGTTAATTAACGGCCTCTAATTAGCTTAATCTATTCGAATGCTAACTACGTAGAGCCTAGCTTACGTGTGTGCCCGAGACCGGCGGTCGTGTGGCGGCCGCAGCCACACTTGGTGGCAGAATAGCGGCAGCTGGTGGCAGAATATCATCGCCCTACAAATTCAACCACCACTTCTACAACACTCCAGTTCGACTACCTACAATTCACCACGTTGGCCAGAAACGACCCGACGAATTGGTGATAACTGCGGGACGCAATGAAAAGGAGACGCGTCGCCAGCACAGCCCTGCAACGCGTGGCAAGAGTGCATAGTCTACCGTTCCAGCGGATTAAACCTTAAGTGGTTGCTTCTATTTTTCTCTCCTAGCCTGCTTCGGCCTCTCAGACGCCTTCATACTAATGGTCGGCATGCTTCGAGAAGCAGAACGACGACGCACAGCACAGTTTCGTTGATACACGGACGGACAACGACGCAGCAATTACGACACCCGTCCCGCGGCCCTAGACCTGAAGCTGGAACTATTTGGAGCCTCATTGCAAGTGCATCAAGACTCGGACGACTGGTTCGTCCTCTCTTTTGCGACCTTCTCCTTACCGTTCCATCCCGCCTTGGCCGCCAACACTGCTATCGCTGCCTCCGCCAGCTTCGCCTCGTCGACAACGATGTTCTTCAAACACAAGATGCACGTCTTGGCGGGGCAAGAGACAATATCATCCGTGGCACCCTTACCTTGGCGGTTGTGGATTGGCGACGACAGACAACGGACGGACGACCTTTGGGTGGGAAGAAGGTAAAAGTGAGGCAGTAACCTTGGGTCATGAAACACACCAGATAACTTTATCTGAACAAGGACTCGCTGCAAATTCCCCGGATTCTCCCAGCATTTTCCCTCGATCAGATACCCATAGCTCGGTAGCTTCGGGAACAAAAAATGGTGCCATTTCCACTGTATGTACAAAGTCTCCCCTACTCCGTACAGTCCGTCTACGCCTGTTAAGTCCAACTGTCCGACAAGTTGCCGACGTACCTGGCATCACCAAGGGTGCCCAAATAGGTACTTTGCTCTGCTCATCGCCGCTCATCACAGCCAGATAAAGCACCTCCACCACGAGTCAAGCAGCGGTTTCAGAACGTGCGCCGACGGCATCCGCCTTTTGGGTCGACCCTCTTGGACGCCTTGGACGTCCTTTGTTCGAGTCTCACACTCAACATGGCCTTGTCCCGGCTCCCAAGGCTTGACGCAGCGCCCAAGACACCGCTTATCGTTATCGACAAGGTGCCCGCATCCTGTCTCTCGATTCCAAGGTACTCTCAGCAGGCTTCCGTGGGAATCCGGGTTGTGGCAGAGTACCGTCTTCGATAGATCGAAAGAAAGAAACAACTCTGCAAAACCAGCAATCTAACAGACTTTGGCCTCTCAACAGTATTGGGTTCAGGATTGTGGGTCGCTATTTTCGGTCAAATAATTGCTACACGTCAAAGTTCAAACCGGCGCTCATTGACACTTGGCGCAACCCAAGGTTCTCATGGCTTGCGGGCCGCTAGAAGGAGCGAAAGTCTCAATAATGGGACCGGCAACCCGATATGCAACCCATCAAACTTTGTCTATGGGTTGAGCACCAAGTTGAAATGAGAGACGCCCCTGAAGGGAACATAATCATCAGGAGCAACCAACCGCACAGCTGTATTGCAATCAGTCCAATGCGCAGTTTGCATGCCGCAATCTCATCGTTTGCCCGCAGTACAGTATCGATGCTTGGCATTGATTTATGGATTGTGGTCACGCCGATTGCGCTGAACGTCCAACGCCAATGCCAATACCAATGCCAATGCCCAAGCCACCTTCTTACACACAGGCATACAGCCCCTGGTCTCTCATGTCGCTCGCCCCTCCCCCTGCGTCTCCGCCAATCCCACGCAAGGCTGACAGCATGAGCTGCGCGATTCTGTCTGGCTATCCTTGCCCCGGGCGATTTATAGTTGGATAGTGGTTGCGACTTGCGAGAGTGTGTGGCTAGGCGGGCAGATGCAGCTGCCTAGCTGCACCGTCGATGGTGCTTGATTCTCTTCATCACTCTGCGACCCGCAGGATTGGCTCGGATCTTACAACATCCATCATCACTGGCTGATCTTCGTAAACTCACGCCAAGAACTAAGACAGCGCAATTAAACGACAAAATCAGGACCAGATGGATGTCGCGTCGGTAAGGAGTCTTATCAAGCGGGCTGGTTCGGCTGATGTACAATACGTGGTGATGTCAAGATTTTCTAACAAGAGCAGTCAAAGCGGGCAAATCCATTTGAGAGGCCGCCTTCTTTCTCAGCTTCTCTCTAGCAAGCCAATGCGATGGCCAAGACACGTGTCCATCTTTACTCGTCGTAGCTACGCCCTACATTTGCTAAACAAGCGACCGGGCATGTATGATGATTGCAGCGCTGGACAGACGATAGGCAGAAACCCTGGCTTGGCCCAGCCAAAGTTTTGCGAAAATGGGGCGACGGGTTTCCAAAGGTCCAAGGAGGGGCCCCCATCGCGAGTGAGATGATGGCGCCAGAGGGTGGAATCGGAAAATAGCGGCATCTCTTGAGAGTAAAGAGGGTCAGCGAGCAGCAAAAGGAGATGAGAAGAATCGAGGACATGACTGATGAGACGGAGACAACTTTGGATCGATTTACACACGGATACAGTTGCGCCAAACACGTTGTGTTGGTAACTCAGGTTGGACTCGACGAGGAAACCCACAAGGCCAGGCACGTCGAAAGTCTGGGCAGGCCCGGGCGTCTGCTCGCCGCAGGGGTTCGGCGCACAGTGCCAATTCTGTCGAACGCTAACTGTCTCCGGCCGGGGCGTCAACAGGCTCCACTCCCGCAATCCATTGACAGCAGTCAAGCAGTCGCGCCCGGGCGGCGCACCCAATTGGCAGACAGCGCCATTGGCGATGCTCATCAAGCATTCGAGAGAAGTAAGCGTCCCACGGGCGTTACCTATTGATCCACTGTCACGATGCGGCACAGCAAGGAAAAAAACTCCAGCGGACCGCATGTCACCTCGTGTCTGGAAATGATACTTGTGGCTGTCTCCTGTCTGTCAGTCATTCGATTGGCGAGTTGGTACTTCTACTCGATCTCGTTGAAACACTGTGGACGGTGATATGGTGTACTATCAGGACAGTATCAGTAGTTCCAGACCAGTGTTGCCAGTTTCAACGTGCCGAGACAGGCTGCACGGCTGAGGCCCGATAAGACAGACTTTGGAAGGAAAGTGAAGAAGAAAACGGACCCCTGAAGAGTAAGCCCCTTTATCCTTGTCGTCTTTCCGTTCGACACTACCAAAATGAGTCTAAGAGGCAAGGGGAGGAGGGGCACAGCTCCGTACAGGGCGTACAGGAACAAGGGAGGGGGATAGTGGAGGTCCAGGTCGGTCCCCTAATGGGGTTTGGGGGCCGCTACCGCCCGCAATGGATCTGTTCCAGTTGGAGAAAATTAAAATAGCAAAAGGCGACTTTTTTTTTTCTTCGCACTCTCAGACTCTTTCGCAGTAAAGAGGACCCGAACCTTTTTCTGCCCCCCTGGTCTTCACTGTACGTATGGACGGACGGTCGGCTACGGCTACACAGGGCGAGATCGCGCATCTGTTGTTGCTTGCTGTTACCGGGATATTGTCTCCACGACCCTGAGCTTCCATCTTCCATGAGGTAAGAAGTGCCTACTGTGTCAATTTCCAGAGCCCTGTAGGTGCGTACCTTACGAATACCCGACGGCTGTCTCTACCTAAGGTAGTACAAGTACAGAGTACGTACCATTTTTAACTGAGGTGGGAAAGAGGGACACCTTTCCCCATTGTCGGCCGACCCTCTTCTCTTGGCCTCGTACATTTCGCAAATCCTCCTTCTCTAGCATCGCTTCTTTTCCTTGTCTCCTGTGACATGCTGGACTGGATATTGTAGATTCGCATTTCCTGCATTTCTTCACTTATTGGTTTTTTCCCCCTCCTGCAACAACAAAGCAGACCGTCTTTCTCTTCTTTGGTTGTGGTGCTGCAGTCTCACCGCCACGGTTCCACCCAAAAGCTCAGAGAGACATTGCCATCGTTGGCGACAATCTGCCATTCCCTCGAATTTCTCGGACCTTTGCCCGACTTTGACTTGCGACACCTCTCTCGTCGTCCCTCCGCTCGCTTTTCGCAACTGGCCAATTTCACCTCGACTAAACAGAGCTTCATCTGTTCATCGTAGCAATCCGATATAATGGCCCCTCAGATCAAGGCAGCTGCCAACGGCGCTGCTGCGAATGGCGACGTCAACCATGAGCCCATCAATGTTATTATTCCCATTGGCGGCATTGGCTCCCGCTTCGCAAAGGAAGGTTACCGCTACCCGAAGCCCCTGATCAACATCGTCGGCCGACCTATGCTGCTATGGCTGATTGACAACCTGAGCCTCAAGCCTGGCGACACCTTGTGGATGGCCATCAACGAGGAGGTCGACGACGAGTTCAGAATTGGCCAGCTCGTGAGCAAGACGTTTTCCAAGATCGACTTCAGACTCCTGCGCTTGCGCCACCAGACCAAGGGTGCCAGCGAGACGGTTAGTTCTTCCCTGAGTTTCTTTGAGATTTGTTGCTTGCTCTTTTGACCCTCGCTCTTGTCTCTTCTTCCTCCGCCCTTGCGCAATTCCGCCCGAGGAGGGGCAAAGCCAAGCTTGGAAGCGCATCGCTGACGATCCCTCGTAGCTCTACATCGTCACCCAGAGCATGACCAAGAAGCACCTCGAGCGCAAGACTGTCTCTCTTGACTGCGACACCATCTACTGGGCCGATGTCCTCCAGGACATTCGCAACATGCCCAAGGGCCACGGCGGCTGCTTCTACTTCCCCGACGTTGGAGACAAGCCAATCTTCTCTTACATCAAGACAGAACCCAAGTGAGTGGCCACCAGGAGCAAAGCGGGCGGACCTATTCAAGCCAAGACGCAGGTTCTAACAGATTACTATGACAGGGACGGCTTGGAGCGCATTGTCGACATCCAGGAGAAGAAGGCCATCTCCAACAAGGCAAACACTGGCGCATACGTTTTCCCGTCCGCGGGTCAGCTCAAGTCATGGGCTGCCCAGAACCTCGACATGAAGAGACCCGACGGCTCAGAGGTCGGCGAGTACTACACTTCCCAGATGATCGCCCTCATGATCCAGAACGGCGTGCCGTACCTGGGCATGCCTGTCAGCACCAAGGACTTCAGTGTTGTGGGCACACCCGAGCAGCTCAAGGACCTCCTGAAGCTTCTCAAGACGGATACTTCCAACCTGCCCATCAAGCTGAAGAAGCGCCGTTTCTGCTTCGATCTCGACATGACCTTGGTCGGTGTGCCCGCCGTGGCCGGAGACTACTCCACCTGCCCTCCCATCGAGAAGAACATTCGCCTGGTCCAGCAGTTGTACAACGCTGGTCACTACATCATCATTGTAAGTCGATTCTTGGCGTTTGGCAAGCAGGAAGCAGATTGTGGCTTCCTGCAGTTTTCCAAAACTTTGTGCTAACTCTCGGACAGCAAACGGCTCGCCGCATGCGCACACATCACGGAAACTTGGGCTCAGTGCTGGCTGACGTCGGCCCTGTAACCTTTGCCCAGCTGGCCAAGTACGAGATCCCATACCACGACATCCACTTCGGCAAGCCCTACGCCGATGTATACGTCGACGATTTGGCTGTCAACGCCAACCTCGACACTATGCGTGAGATTGGCTGGCTTTTGGACGAGCAGGACCCAGCTGCCCTGATCGGACAAGATGCTGCGACGGGCGACGATGCCAAGAAGGCCGGCATGATTGCTGCTCGCGACTTCAACACCATCCAGATCATTGGCGACAAGGTCATCAAGTCGAGCAAGTCTGAGAACATTCTCGGCGAGCTCTTCTTCTACTCCCACATGCCCGCCGAGATTGCCCAAGTCTTCCCCACCGTATATAACGTGGACTACATTCCCGACACCACCACTTACAACATCACCATGGAGAACCGCCGTGGTTTGACCTTCTCTCACCTCCTGGTCGGTCGATCCATCACCAAGGGTCGCCTGATCTCCCTCCTCAAGGCTCTCCACACCGTCCACACCACGGGTAGCACAGACAAGGCCACGCTCAATATTCCCAGTGCCCTAGAGAAGAAGTTCGAGGAGCACTCCCTCGCGCGGGCGAACAACCGCGTCAACATCTACGCAAACTACGGCTCGAAGCTGCGCAGCCGTTACTACAAGGACCAGCACAAGTACGATGCACTTGGTCCCCTTGCCGCCTCCCTCTTCGCCCGTATCAACGAGTTCCTCGATACGTACGAGGCTGAGGAGAAGGGTGTTCACGCGCAGGTCATTCACGGTGACCCGGTCTTCAGCAACGCCATTCTTTCCAAGGACGAAAAGCTCGTCAGCTTCATCGATGTGCGCTGCCAGCTGGAGAACACTCTGACGCCCGAGGGTGACATCCACTACGACTTGGGCAAGGTCCTCCAGTCTCTCTGCGGTTACGACCACATCCTGTTTATGAGCGCGAACAACTATGACTTGCGCGACGCTCTCGACAGTGACAAGCCCCTCCTCGACGAGGCCGACTCAGACCTCCTCGAGAGCCTCCAGGAGCACTTCTTCACCTTCCTCGAGGAGACATATTCTGTGCGCCTGCACCGCAAGACCCTCTTCCGTATCACCGCCTCCCTGTTCTTCAGCTTGATCCCTCTGCACCGACCCGAACTCGGCGCCGTGTTCCTGCGCATGTGCAAGGAGACGCTCGACAAGGCGAGCAACATCAACTACGGCCCGGGCGCCCGTTCCACGTCAGGCCTCACGCTTAGCCGGCGCGCGAGCTCCAACTTTGGCTCGGATGAGAAGGCTCGCGAGATGCCCATCGCCTCGGGCAAGGGCGAAAACCTCTCGATTCCCAGCGTTACCGTCACTGCGAAATAAGTGTATCTGCTTTCAGTGATGTCGTATAATTGCTATCAAAAAGCCAATCCGCTCGATTCGCGAGCTATAATGTGCCGAGCTATCGGAAAGGTGGAGGTGGATTTGCAATGGCGGGGGTGGAGTTGAAGTGGTTGCATTGATGTCATTCGGGACAAAGCTTCCGTGGAAGAAAGCGGAGAGCTCATGTGGAGCCCTGTCGAACACACGTCGCGTCGGAAGCCATCCGAGAAGCGATCGATGTTGTGTATGTGGGAACGGAGACGGGGACGGGAACAAGGTGGCATTTGCTTCAAAAAATTGTTCGTATCGCGAAAGGTACTTACCTACAGGGTGGGAAAGGAGGGGAAGCGTTTTGATCGGGGTTTCCCAACTACAACTTGTAGGGATGGATGTTGTTCAGCATCGGTCTACGAGGGTCATGTACTACTTACTATACCAAGAAATCAAGAAATCGTACATAAACCAGTCTCTTTTACATTGTGTGTGTGTGGCTTTGGATATGGTTGATGCTAGGCTTGCCGTTGACATTGGCATCAGCAAGCTTCCATCTTAAGTCTGATTGTCAGATTTTGCTGAGGAACAACAACTCACAATCACCATGAAAGGTCTCTGCAATTGGTGAATGGTAACGTTCGCTATCTAGACTCGGCAGAGCAGGGCCTGCTCACCCAGGTAATCCTATCTACTTTCGCTCGATTGAGGCCAATCCTCCTGGCTGACCCGGAACTAGTAACTTCATTCTCCCGCAATCCTCCCTCAACTACCAACCATCCATGCTTGCCTCTCCCATCATCACCACTCACTCCATCGCATTTCCTTCAGTCGTCGCCCATTGGAATCTCTGATATGCGTACTCAGATGTACCACATGGTGTTCTTGAACATGTCAGATGCCTGGGGGTCAGAGTCAGGACCACTGCCACCAAGAGGCAGCAGGGGAAGGGACTCGGTGGGACGCTCGCCCTCGAACATGCTAAGACCGCGGGAGCCGTAATCGTCAGCCATTTCCGTCGCCTTGGGGCCGGAGCGGAAGCCCTGAGAGGTAGCAATGTTCTCGTGTGCGCGAGCACGACCACAGGCGAGATCAGCGTAGTAGATCGCCGGGTGAAGGGAGACAGGGGTCGTCGAGCGAGCGTACTGGTAGCACTGGCCATAGATCATGCGCTGAAGATCATTCGTGCCCATCTTCGCCTCGTCCACCAGAACGGTGTAGTGGACAGGGCGAGCAGTTCCCTGAATGGCCACGTGCGAGCACATGTAGAAGTCCCACCAGAAAGGGTGGCAGACCTCCTTCTCAAGGACAGTTCCGGGAAGAGGGTTGCCGTTCTTGTCTCCATTCTGAGGGAAGAATCGAATATGATGGCGCTTTGTAGCCACAATGACCGTCCACTTGGGCTGCTTGGCGGTGGGGTAGATGTTCTTGATGATGTTCTTCATCGTTCCCACCTCGTACTCCAACACCTGTGAGTACTGGCCCTCAGAGACACCGTCACGGAAGTAGACAATGTGGGGAGGAGGCGCAGGGTGGCCCATACGCTTGTGCCAGGTGGGCATGAGACGACCAAGGAAAGTGCGGGCACTGACTGGAGAGAGCATCTCAACGCGGTAGCCGTTGGTCTCAACAGCAGCCGAGTAGAAAGTAGCGTCAGCATCCATCGACATGGTCATCGCTGCCATCGAGGGAGCGTCGATTCCAGGAGTTGCGTGGGAAACGTCCACTCCAATCATCATAGTGACTTCCTTAAAGAAAGGAGGGTTCTTGTTAGAAGGACCGGACGGGTGAGGGATACGGCAGGTAACGCCTCCAAGCTTCGCGTTGACCTTCATAGCCACATTGGAATGGTACTGGGCCTGGTTCTTGTCAACGTGGCGTGAAAGAACGCACTGAGTAAGCAAGCCGAATCGACAATCGGCGGACTTCTTGATTCGCTCGTAAGAGCCAACGTTGTTGAACCGTAAGATGCAGAAGAGTAGCTGCGGAACAGCATTAGTCTTCGCCTTAACCTGGGCATATGCCCTAGCAATTGCTTCAGCAACATTGTTATTACGGGCCTCGCTGTCAATCACGACGGCATCTTTAGTAATCTTGCCTCCATGGCCAGTGTAAGTCTGCTTGAATGTCTGTGCAAAGGCCTGAGCACTGGCTTTGTTGGTTGAGTTCTCGAGAATCACGATACCCCAGGATGCTAAAGGAGCACGGTTGGGAACCCAAAACTTCTTGCCGCGCAAGTCCCAGCGACCAGAGAAGACGGGGCTGACCACATTGTTGGCGTACTGAATCTTCGGGGGCTCAAGCAGGCTGCCCACAGTTTTAGCCATCTGGTCCTCGAAGACAACACCGTACTGGCGGAGATAGGGGTCCTCCTTCCATGCTAACTGGTTCTTCGCCTTGATGATGTCCGCCTTGCGCTGGGTGGGACGAGTGACAGCAGCCTTGATCATTGCCGAGGTCTGATCAGGGTCAAGCTTGTAGTTGTAGCGCTGCATAGCAGCGACCACACAAACCTCCATGGGGAAGAAGCCCGCCTTTGCGGTCTCGACAACGGGCCAGTCACGGAACAGAACCTTGTAACCGTAGGTCTTGTCGAAGTACTTCGTAATGTTCATTTCCTCGCCGTTGTTCGTGAAGACGATACTGTCAGTAGTAGCACCGCTATCACCGTAGGTTGGGTTGAATGCGAACCCCTTGATGGTGTAGGACTTGTCCCAGTTCTCCTTGCCGCGGTGCTTGGGGCAGAATCGAAGCTTCGCCAGCTTCCTCAGGTGCTTGAAGGCATCTGACATCGTGAGTACCGTCTTGCCGTTCTTGTCCTGCTGGCGCACTGGCTTCAAGATCTTGGCGATGTCCGCCGGGCTCAAGCCCTGCCATCTGCGATCGCAGGTGCCCAGAAAGTCCCTGACGAAGAGATGCAACAGCTTGTCTCCCTTCCAGAATGCCGTGTTGGCAACGTCGACATTCAGACCGAGCCCTCGACCAAACTTGTCAATAACCGATTGGTTCATCCGGACCGACGAGTAGACACCCTTGACGACCTGCAAGCAGGGGCCAAGATCCATGGTCTGCGGATTGCGCTCGTTGTAGAAATTGCGCTTGATCGAGAGAAGATTCTCGCTAGGGAATTGGCGGACTAGGTGGTCGAGGAAGTTCATGCACTCCAGAACAGTGCTGTCCCAGTCCATCTTGCCGGTTAGGTATGCCTCAAGAGCCGCCAGGTTGATCTTCTTCGTCTCCTTCATGACGAAGAAGAAGGAATTGTCGCGCGGCTTTGCATTGGGACGAACGGGCTTGCCCTCGTCAAGGTCAACCTTCAAGCGCTCCTCGCCACGGTTGATAGGAACCGACGACCTGAACTTGTGTTAGAGGAGATAGGCATTCAGAATAGGATGACGTACCAAGCCAACTTGCGGCCATCGTTCAACCAGAGGGTCTTGTACTTCGCCAGCATGGTTTGGACAGGCGGAGAGTCCCAAACCTTCTTGAACACCACGTTGTACTTCAGGGGCACGGGCGAGATCGACACATCGTACTGATAGATGGTCATCCTGTCGTTCCACTGCTTCACGCGGAACTGGTTGACCTCCAAGTTGATAATCTTGCCAGAGGTATTGTAACCGGGTCTGCGAATGAAGGGAGTCTCCCCGGCATTTAGGTACGACTCCGGGGGCGGGTCGATACGAGAGTTGACGTGATCCTTGCTGGGACCACCGCCCTCGGGCTTCGCTGGGTCGAACCCCATGGAAGGTCCGAAGCCATGCTTAGGCTGAGATCCCGAGCGGGATCTGGCAGGGCTGGCAGGGCCACCACGGCTAGGGGAACCGGAAGACATCCTGTCTAGTCGTGGAGATTGTGGAATTGCTGTGCAGATGTTGCTGTTTGTGGTCAGTGAATGTATGTATGATGCTCGCTGAGGTAGACGAGGTTGAGAGGTAGACGATGTTGAGAGGTAGATGAAGAGGAAGAAGAGGGTAAAAGAGGGAAAAGAGGAAGAGGGCCCTTTTTGTAGCTGCCTAGGTCGGCAACTGTCAAAAACGTTTGAGGAAGGAGGTAGTCAAGAATGGGTGACCTGGAAGGAAGGAAGGAATTTGAGGAGAATGAACGAATTTCGAGAGCAGGAGCGCTGGGAACTTGTACCTTTGTCCAGAGATGCCTTCGGAGAGGTACCTTAGGTAGGTTAGATGTATGGGTAGGGCAAGATACCTTGTCTGTGTTGAAGTAGGTTGGCAGTGAGGCTGGGTTGTAGAAAGTATAGTGATGTGTGGAGGAAGAAGAAGAAGAAGAAGAAGAAGAAGAAGAAGAAGAAGTTGAATGGAGAGAAGGGAAAGGCCTTTTGTAGACCCGCTGGAGGATATTTCCAGACTTTTTACTAGGAGGAAGGAGGCAGCATGTGGGTTTGGGAAGGAAGATATGGCAGCAAAATCATACGTGTGGGTGTATCTCGGTGGTGTATGTGCAGAGATGTGAGGTGTGTCAAACATGAATATGTTGCAGACTTACCTGAGTTGAAAGTTGAAGTTGAATGAAGTGTCTGTTTGTGATTGATTGTTTGCGTAAGCAAGATGTGATTGCGATGTGAGTGTGTGTGGAGGAGAAGAAGAAGATCTGGAGGCTGGAGGGTCGAAAGGTGGGTTTATATAGCCTCCAGAGTGAGGGAGTGATCTAGAAATCGGCTGCGTGGCTTTGGGGAAGGAGCAACAGAAGCAGCAGAAGTAGCAGGAAGGATCGATGGCCAGAGAGTGAGATATTGGGATTTAGAATATGAAGACTTCGCTTTAGGATGTCGGAAGGGTGAAAATAATGAGATTTTCAACCTTTGGCCGGGCATATATCAAAATGAAATCATTCAAGTCACTATCAAAAAGATCACGATGCTTCGCTCCTGCCAGGTGGCCATCAAGGCGATGAGAACGCCGGCATGAAGGCAATCATTTACGACGTAGCGTGATAGCAGGATGGCATAGAATACACAGGTGATAATATTCAGCAAATGATGGAATTGACATATGCCACTCAGTCTACGTACGTCACCAACAATAAGCTACGGGATAGCTATGAATATCAGAGCCAGACTCGTGAATGATGCTACCACGTAATAACCATACCGAGATATTCCAGACACAAAAGATCATGAACCTAGTCGAGACCGCTCAAGGCTTCGAAGAAGACATCAAGGACATGAGACACTCGGGCAAATCGCACGTTCATACACAGTCCACAGTCAAAAGAGCGCAGCATGTAGACTTCGAATTGACCAAATATTCGTGGCCTAGAAGGTGTCACCGACTCATTTTTTTTTTACAGAAGACTCGACCGCGAGGCATGAGCTTACTCGTCTCATTCATGAATGCCGCCGCCTCATGATGATGATACTGAAAGTAAAGAGATAGTCACGTTCAAAGCCTCCAGCATCCCATGTGTGAAACCACCCTGCTTTCCACCTATTACGAAGCTCATTAGTCTATCAGTGCTAGTAGCCGACATGACCTACATGTCTCTGGTTCGTCGCCAGCCAGAGTCTCGCTTCATTTTTGGATAAACATACTGGGAAGGCCCCTCTCCCGGGAGAGGTTTGCCAGCTCGTAATCGTCATGAGCGTCACCAGAACCGCCAGCTTCACAAAGTCTGGCTTACGACAAAATTTACAAGTCTACATGAGGGCTACAGATCGATCCATGGACAACAGAATGTGCTTGTCAAGCTATGAGCTATCAGATTGTCTGTAGGTGATGGCATGCGCAATTGTGCCTACAAGCATGACTTATGTTCACAGGTCAAGAAAAGAGATGAATGAACACAAGCATCACTCAACAATCAGGGCCTAGCAACACGTTTATTCCAATAATCTTCGTATAATTAAAAGCGTACCCTCTCAGGAATACATGCAAACTAAGAAGGGACAACAAGAAAAGTAAGAGGAATAGCAACAGGAATAGCAACAGGAATAGCAACAGGAATAGCAACAGGAATAGCAACAGGAATAGCAACAGGAATAGCAACAGGAATAGCAATAGGAAGAGTGATAGGAAGAGTAATAGGAAGAAGAAGAATAGAGCTAGGGTGCTGAGCGGCAACTTATTTCATTGATGTGAGGTGGTAAATTAGATCGTATGTTTACCTAAGCTGAACTCTACTTGCTGCTTAATACCCGGTTCTTCTAGGGACGATAGATATCGGAACGGAACCTTTATTACGTACTGCTTCAGGGAAAGAACTGTACGTAAAGGGACCTGAACACTCTTTTCTGGTTCAGTGGGCTTTGAATTGATTTCACAGTCTCGGGTTGGTGCCATCGGGTTTGAGCCATCTATCGCTTTCCTTACTGCGAGATTACTCCTTGACAAGGGCAACATACCTTGGGATGAGAACCCAAGCCTCAGACCTGTTGGAGGACGGTTATCCGGAGCTTCACACGGTAGTATTGCGCGTGTGTCTTGATCAAGGTATGTCACAAGTGCACAAGCGGGTGACCAAATAGGATGCCGGTCAACGTAGGAGGAGTCCCCTTCTTATAGCCCATACAGTTAGAGAAAGTGGCAATTCGAAAGCAGATTTCTTTGAATTACTCAAGCGGCTAGCCAAGCAAACTAGATGAAACCTCAACGTGGCATCCCATGTAGCCGTCTGCCATTCATCCCCATCCCCCAAATCGGGTGGACTAGCCATCGAACGTGATGCCGTGGCGTATGCTTTTTGACGAAAAAAAAGTGTGTGCTACTTCTGTGAGCCGCACGAGTGAAGTATCCGCCGCCGCCGCCCTGAACGCCTCCAGTAATGCGGAGCCCCTTGAAGACTTTTTGTATTATACAGAACACTAATGTCGCAGACTTTGCGACCAATGTCCCTTTGAGGAACGTGAGAGAATCATTGCCCTCGAAATCATGAACTAAAGCTCAATATCAAAAGGAAGGTCCCAACACAGCGTGCTGGGCATTATCCCGACGTTTGATGAGCCACCAGATACCGACTAATGTAGTCGGCCGAGTCTGTGATAGACATCGAAATTAGGGCCAACCCCTTCGGAAACCAGCCCCTGAATCCAATCGTCAGCTCCAAGATCAATACTGATATTTACCATATTGCTGTGCTGGTGCTTGGCTGTAGCTAGCAGGTGCCCAAGAAGCGCTCGCGTCAAACGAAGCCGCTGATGGATATTGCCCCTGCTGGGGCACGTCCTGTCGGTATGCAGAAGCGTCGACATGTCCGCCACTGGAGCCAGGTCGGAGGGGAGAGCTCCTGTATCCGGATGATGCCAGGCGCCTACCCGATCCTTCGTATGGACTGAGGGCTCTCTGGGGGGAGTTTCGTCCACCATTTCCGTACCCAGCGTAGTCACCAGATGCCTGTCGGCTGTGGGAAGGGGGTTGCATACCGTTGTTTTGTCGAGCGCCGAGCTCTTGTTGGGTTTTCCATGCGCTGTAATCAGGCACAGGGGTGTCGCGAATCAGGCCAACGAGATTAGGAGCGCTCAAGCGGAATGCGTTGGGCGAGTGAGCATAAGAGTGAGCCGGTGGTAGGATACCCAAGAGGAAAGTGATGTCTCGGGAAAGAGGCGCTCCTTGGTTGCGTCTTTGCTGGTCAAGACGACGGCCCGCGGCACCCTTAAGAGGGGATTCTCCCCTGGCGAGCTTTCGTGGCCTGTTGAGCTCTTCATAATCGTCGCCTGCAAAGGGTCTCTTTGGAGAGTTTGTAACGCCCATGTACTGTGGGCCCGGGCTGGCCGTCTGACGAACCGGCAAGGCCATTGGGGATTGCCGAACTGAGGTCGGCTGCTCGATGGTCGGAATCAGCATCTTTGGTCGCAGTTGAACAGCCGGCGAGATGATAAGGCGGTAGGCTATGGGGTCGAATGTGTCTACTGAGAAACGGTTTGCAAAGTGTGAAAGTCTGGGATCAGCGGGCCAGAGTTCCGACATGCGCTTCTCCAGCTCAGCAATGGAGGAGAGCTCTCCAAATTGCGATTCGTACTTGTGGAAGTATGAGTATAGTTGCTTCGCCTGGTCCTTCTTATCTTCTTTCTGTGTGAGGCGGTTGACGCAAGTCTCGAAGACAACACGGGCATCTATGCATGGATCAGTATGAATTCATTGGGTATGAAAGAAGGGGGAGCTCACTTGTTGTGTCACCCTTGGAGTGCAAGAACTTGAGGTACTCGAGCATGAAGCTAGCATCCTCGGGGAAAAGCTTTGCACCGCGGTCAAAGATCTTACCGCCGGCTGGGTCGTTGTAGATGAGAGCTTCCATCTTCGCAACGGCGATATAGACATCGCTGGTGAGCTGGCCACGACCTCGGGCCTCGATAAAGACTTGACGAAGACCCGAAGTCGTGTTGCCCTTGCCTTGTGTCCTCCTAGCAGCCCGACAAAGCGCAATCCACACGAACGAAATAGTGCGCTTGAGCATATCTGTCTGTACCGAGAATCCCTGCTTCACGGCGTTGATGCGCTCTTCCTTTCCAAGTTCACCGGGCTGATTGTCGCCATCGTTATCGTCATCGTTCCGCTCGATTGAGTCCTTGATGTTCGGGTCCTGGGCCGAAGCTTCTTCGATCTTACGAACCTCTTTTTCCTCCCGCTCCTTGAGCTTCTTGGACATGGCGTACAAAGTGTCGAGAACGAGGCTGTAGGGCTCCCTGATTGCCTTGGCGCGGGCAGCCTTGCTAGCATCATCGTCTCCGGCCGGGTAGGTCGTTTCCACACGGTCTCCATGTCTAAGCGCAAGCAATACACTTTCGGGATTGGCCTCGATGCCGTCTGTCAGAAAAGACAGGCCCAGCTCCTTGCCATCTTTTGCAATGTTGTTGGCAAAGCACCACTCTGCTGCGTCCACCCACATCTCGGGCCAGAAACGAAGAGCCATCAACGCTTGCCTATAGCAATACAGCACGCGAGTTTTGTAGGCTTCAGGCTCTTCGTCCAGGAGAACCAACGGATCCTCCTTCTCCCACTGAATCCACTTCTTCCAGATATCAACCTGCTCCATGAATTCCTGGTCACCATGGAAGCCGGGTGCAGGAGGCAGGCGAGGAAGCGAAGTTCGCGAGAGCCTGGGAATCAAGCGATCAAGCTGAGAATTTGCTGCCTTGGCTGTCATGTAGGCAGGCGAGCGTTTCTGGATGAATTGGCGGCCCTTACCGTGTTGTCAGCAATAGCAATCTACCGAAGAACAAGTAACTTACAGTCGTTTTGTTCAGGCTCATTTCGAACTGGTCGTAGTCCTTCCACAGGTCTGTAAGCGCAAACATGGGAACTGTGATGGCGCGATGGTAGGCCTTGCGCAACTGGTCCATCTTCTGCTGATCCTGCCAACCGCTGCCTCCAACCTGGCCTGGGCCACTCTTGATAAACTGGATGTAGTCCTTCCACAGTTGACCCGAGTCACGATCAATGCCAACAGAAGCAATCACAAAATCGTAGGACATGCTCAAGATTCGGCGAGACTCCCCGTTGGGATCGTTGTTTAAATCGTATCGTCTGCGGATGTAGTTGAGGTATACGGTCCAAAGCTTAACATTGGGCACATTGACCAAGGACCTGCTGAAAAGCGCTTCGGCGTCCTGGAAGCGGTTGGAGTCCAACTCGAGCTGTGCCCAGTCGGCCCAGATATCGGCCTAAATTTGCGTTAGTTTGAAACCTCGCTGTACACAAGCAGAATTCCACTTACAGCCTGGGGGAAAACCTGGAGGAATCGCTCATAGGCAGCGCGCAACTCATCCAACTGGTCATAGCGTCGATGCTCGGCGAACAATGCTAGCCACGCATCCATATCCCCTCTTGGATCCTCCTGCACGCGGTCCTCCAAGATGCCAAAAGTATCGTTCGGGTCTCTGCTGGAAACAGACTGCACTGCTGGAGGGGGTGGCGCCTGCGCCGTACTCGATGCCGCACTTGGCGCTCGCACGGGGACACCCTGGCTCGCCTGCTCTGGAGTGGCGCTCACTTGGCCTTGGACAGGAGTAGATGCAGAAGGGAAGGGAGGGTTTTGTGCAATGGGAGTCTGCGTGGCAGAAACAGCAGGAACAGCGTTCGATGCTGGAGTAGGCGCATCTTCCTCCTCGTCATCGGAGTCTCCCACTAGGAAACCTCCCTGTGTTTTGGGTTTGCCTGATTTCGACTTGATGGATGTGGAAGCGGTAGGAGTTGGGGTTGATTCGGCGGGGGGATTGGGCTCTGCGGTCTCTGGAACTGAAGTTATCGCGACCGACTCTGGGTCATATTCGCCAGCATCTTCTGAGTCACCATTCGCAGCTTGTTCAAGTGGGAAGGCAGGATCTTGACTTTGTTCGTCGCTATGCTGTATATCATTTGTTTCTTCATATCCATCTTCTCCCCAAGACGCACCCTCGAATTGTTGGTCGTTCTGCGGGACTTCGGGATCCATTGCGATGATGGGCGCTCCGAAGAATCTGTGTTGTAGTTTCTCGCAATGATCACAATACGAAGCTCTTAACTGAGAACCTCAATATCAATTGACTTCGCCGTGTGGCGCTTGTCGTGGTAGCTATGAGCTATCAGGTCGCCCTGGGCGCGAAGACACTGGGTATTCCGGGCGAGGAAGGCGTGTTCCGGCTCGTAGAAGATCGATAAACGGTCGCGAAAGAAAGTTTTGAAAGAGTCCAGTCGTTCGTAGTCGGCTATCGAAGGTCGCTGATGGCTGCGCGGGACAGTGAAGCTGATGATGTTGGCTACCTGTAAGACGGAACGGGTCGCAAAATTGGAAGGTTGCAGCTTGTTGGCAATGTGAAAGATTGAAGGAAAGTAGACGCCGAAACCAGGCTAGCGTGGTTTGGCGGTGACCTGGCAAAAGTTCGGCTGAATCGAGCTCCGACGGATAAGACAATCTTATCGGATAAGGAGTGTCTGGCACCTGCCCGACTTCCACTTTGACCTAGGTACTCCGTACCTTACCTAGGTATGCATATTTCGGCGTTCAAGAAGATCAAAAACTTATGTCGGCCTCAATGTTTTGACTATACTGGCACATTCTAGCTACATAGGGTCTTTCCATCTAAGTGAAGTATCCGTCGGGTTAGGTAAAGTAGGTAAGGCAGGTAGAATAAGAATGAAAGGCATCAGCCATCTCCAAGCCTCGCTTTGTGTGGCTGGGAAGGTGGACAGGAACTTGACAGGCACACGGACGGGCGCGAGAGCCGAAAAGGGCTAGCCTTGACGTGAAGACCACTTTACGCGAAATTCGCGGTAAGGGGAAGGCAGGCGCGTCCCAGGCCCACGTCGTTGTCCCGTTGCAATTGACGAGCCGAGCCTTCTTCTTCCATCTCGCTCGCCGCAAAACAATCCCACCTTCTCAATACACCAACTCCACCCACCACTTCAGACCGACGTTCACGCAACGAATTTTTTCCCAGCTTTCCTTTGCTCGCAGTCGCGCAGATTTTCCCTCTACAACCATTACCACATACTCAACCAAGACTTCATCGCCCACCTTTCACGATGTCGATCGTCTCGCTTCTGGGCGTTAAGGTTCTGAACAACCCCGCCAAGTTCACGGACAAGTACGAGTTCGAGATCACCTTCGAGTGCTTGGAGTCCTTGGAGAAGGGTAAAGAATCCATTCGGAAGACAGCCATGATCTCACGTTTTTCTAATCAACTTTTAATCAGATCTCGAGTGGAAGTTGACCTACGTTGGTTCTGCGACTAGGTTAGTTCAACGTGGAATTTTTCACCACGTTCACCGCCATTCGCTGACAGCCAGACAACAGTGATCAGTACGACCAAGAGCTCGACAGTCTTCTCGTCGGGCCCGTTCCCGTCGGTGTCAACAAGTTCATCTTCGAGGCCGATGCGCCCAACACTTCCAGAATTCCCGACGCCGACATTCTGGGTGTCACTGTGATCCTCCTGACCTGCGCTTACGACGGTCGCGAGTTCGTTCGCGTTGGCTACTATGTCAACAATGAGTACGACTCTGAGGAGCTCAACGCCGAGCCCCCCTCCAAGCCCATCATCGAGCGAGTCAAGCGCAACGTTCTCGCTGAGAAGCCTCGTGTGACCCGCTTCGCGATCAAGTGGTACGTTTTCGTAGACATGAGGGGAAAACAAGAGGCGACAGAATAGTGGAGCTAACTGGGAGCCTTAGGGACAACGATGCCGCCGCCCCCGCCGAGTTTCCCCCTGAGCAGCCCGAGGCTGACCTCGTGCCTGACGAGGATGAGTACGGTGCTGAGGAGCGTGACGAGGAGGAAGAGGCCGAGGCTAGTGGTGCCAACGGCGAGAAGCCCGCCGGTGAGGATCTCGAGATGGCCGGTGTTGAGAACGGCGAGGGTGAGGCCGTTCCTGCGGAGGAGGACGAGATGTCGGATGACGGCAGTGTTGATATCGAGGGCGAGAGCGAGGACGAGCTGGAGGAGGAGGGCGAGGGCGAGGGCGAGGCTGAGGCTGCCGATGACGACGCCATGGACGTCGACACCGGTGACAAGCCCGTCGCTGTTGCCGGCAAGGCCTAGGAGGTCGCTACTCACTAGGTGACGCCTGTCGAGAGATGTTTTGACGCTTTTGCCCATACCCCCATTGTTTTGCCGACCCAGAAGTTATTCGACTAGAATTGCGCAGGATGGTGGTTTACACGAAGAATACGACCTGGATGATGATTGCATAAGGTACCCGAACTATTCAGTATAGATGATGTGGTTTGGAAAGGGACCAAGTGCAGAAGGGACTTGATCCTAGTAATTAGATGCAAAAGATACCTTTTCCTGTGTGCCTATTGGACCTCTTCCTGTTGACCTAGATGCGTGTCGAAGCGAGTAACCATTTTTCTACTTTCAAGGTTTGTAGTATTAGTTCCAACCCCGCGGCGGGAGAGGAAGAAAAAAAAAAGTGAATGCCAAGCTCCATGAAACGAATCCCGACGACACGATCTAGCGTTTTCTTCTGCATCATGCGACTGAGATTGAGACATTTTCAAACGGGCTTGCGAATTCCATTCTCTTCAGACCACACTAAGGCACCCCAGCAACCAGATGCCTCTCCCGCGCCCCTTGTCCACCCCCCCCCCCCCCCCCCCCCCCCCCCCCCCCCCCCCCCCCCCCCCCCTTCCTCTCCGCACGAACTCCCCCCCCCCCCATCCTGCCCCCGTACCCCCCCCCCCCGCCCACCCCCCCCCCCCCCCCCCCCCCCCCCCCGCCTCCTCAGGTTGGGTTTGAATAATTGCATCTTAACGCACGTGAATTCTCCTTGGCGGCATTCATCTGTCAGCAGCACAACGCCATTGACAACCGCCAAGGCAGCAGTCATCGCCAATCAACTTTCGACTACAACTCACACGATCACACGCCGTAGGCCGCGAAAAGCCGCTCCTAGTGGCCGGCGCCGGACGACACCCCATCGACAGCCCTGCTTTCTTGGTGATCGCTAATCGACTCCGACGACTCATGCTCAAAACTAACCTCACCTCGGTGACTCCTCCAGCTCCAACCCCACGTTGTATCTTCTTTACTCTGCCCCCCACCCCCCTTTCATTCGCTCCCTTTTTCCCGGCATGCATTCTCAAGTCCCGTCTCCCTGCGTCACACCACACATTCGGGGCGCACAGAGATGCATACGGGGAACACATCCGTACCCACCAATCCGGTCCAGTGGCCGAAAAGCTTGGGTTCGGTGATGTCGGCCGATGTTCGCACGCACGCACCCCCCGGACCCATGAAGTCACCTCGAGACGGGACTATCACTTGCCGGCCTTCATCTCTCCCGCGCGCATGCTCGCACACACCGAAGACACCGCGCCGTACCTTTGAGTCCCTAGGCTCCGCAGCTCAGCCGCATTTGGGGTCGATCTTCTGGAGTGAGGGGAACGTCCTGGCTGCCTAGGCTAGTGATTGTGGTGTAGCTGGAGATTGCCGATGGCACAGTATCCTGATTTCGGATGTCTTGTCGGAGGTCCAGGGCAAGGCAGGCTGTGCATGTTAGTGAGTAGAAAAGGGCCGCTGTTCTAGGAGCGAGCTGCCCAGTTGATTCTCTTTTCTTGATTCATCATCTTTACATAGTCACCTGCTAAATCTTTCTTAAAATATACTTGATTTGACAGACTTGTTTTGGTCCCTGCTATGGCAACCCGGAGCCCTGAGGAGCTGCTCAAAGCAGTCGAGGCAAGCCACGACCAATACCTCCGTAACTTACGAAGTCTACATGACTCCCTGGCTAGTGCCGTGGGAGACAGATCAGATACCAAGACAACAAACAACGCTCGCCAGCCATCCCCCCTCCTACAACCTTCTCCAAGCCCCGTCCAGAGTCCAGGGCAGAGTCCACCGCTTTCATCGGAAGCAACCTTTCAGCCTGCTCTTCGCCGTGCCCGCCGCTCAACCTTTTCAGACCCTATCGAGAAGCGGACACTGTCCAGCGTCGTTGAGAGAAAGCACGTACCGGCCTCCATTCACTCTGAGCTAGACGTCGAGTATCTTCCCTTACTTGACATTGCAGGCCCTCGAAGTGTCAACAGTTCAGATGGGACCCTCACAAGCCCTCCCACGAAACTAGTTGAGCGCGTATCATGGACGGACAATCAACTGCTACGCCATCTCAAGTACACTGACTTCACCGGTGGCGCCGCTATTGCGCTCACCGATGTGATCAAACGGCAAGCCGACATTGACGAGGATGCGGTATTCGAGGAATTCGCTGCATATGAAAGCCAGGGGTACGTCAGTTCAACCTTTGAGCTGTACGATGTCGACAAGGAAGGGTCACCTAGACCCGTGGGCAAACACCCAGACCGCCGTCCTCGAGGCGCCGCAGCCGACGCAGCTCCAACTCCTACTCAGATCGTCGACGCCCCGACGGTGTGGAACGCCCTGAAAGAGATTCACGCCGATGGCCAGGCCGTAGGTCTCGTAACGATCCTACAAGAACCGTCAGCTCTCATGCTCGGCGCGCTACATATGACGATGCGCCCATACTTCGACATGACGGAGCTCCTCAACCATCTCATCACAGACCATGGGAACAACGGCAAGACGACGGCCCACGTCCATCGAGCCTTTGCGAAGGATGCTTCGCCCTCGCATCTCCGCCAGCGCAGCTTCTTCTTCGTTTTCAAGTACTACACAGTCGTAGGCGAGGGCCTCGAACCAGCTCCCTTTCAAAAGTACGATAAACGCCCCGCGGACCGCCGCTCAAAGGACCACATCGACATTGCAGAATGCAGCTCCATCCTCGCCCTCTCCCTCTCCGGCCCGCCACGCCAATCCGTGAAACAGACCCGCCGCCGCGAGGGCCCGCAAGAAGGCTTCCTCTTCGACACGTTCGCGCCGTGGCACCTGCTTTCGATCCAGTCCTTCCCAGACGACGAACACACCCTCCGCGGCGGCGACGCCGAGGCGCACAAGAACTTCCCCTCGGGACCCTACGCCTTCCTGGACGCCCTGGTGACCGAGTACCGCGACGCGACGAAGCGCAACCTGGCCCTCCACGCCCGCATCGCGAAGCTCATCACCCCGCCGACGGACTTCATGTTCGACGCCCGCCTGCGCGACAAGCTCCTCTTCGAGGATAAGCACTTCACCTACATCCGGCGGTACTTTTGGGCCTACAACACGCTGGGCGTCGTCAACGAGGGCCTGCGCGCCATGCTGGCCGCCTACCGTGAGACGTTTCCCGACGACTTCTGGGAGGGGAGGCACCAGACGCTGTGGCCGCACCCGGCGCCGGAGAGCCCCGAGGGCGCGGCGTACCGCGACAAGATGGTGCTCCTGCGGTCCGACCTTGAGCGCGCGTGTCGGGACCTGGAGACGGTGCACGCCAAGAATGCGGCAACGCGCAAGGAGATTGAGAATCTGCGGGACCAGCTCTTCAGCGGGAGCTCCATCAAGGAGTCGAGGAGGGCAATCGAGCAGGGGGATAACATCAAGGTCCTGACGTTGGGGTCCATGGTGTTTTTGCCCCTGACCTTTGTGACTGTAAGTTGCAATTCCACCTATCTCTTATTTGCCCTCAACGTTCTTATACTGATACATCAAACCTCTTACAGTCAGTCTTTGGTATAACAGAGTTTACAATCTCACCAGAGGACTGGAGATTCCCCGTGACAATGGTCTGCGTCTGCGTACCCTTCATCGTGGCTCTCATCCTCCTGCAGACGCGCGCGGGGTACTCGCTCGCGAGACACACCTTCGCCGCGCTCGCCTGGCCGTTTCGACTGTTCACGGACGCCGTTGCGGATGAGCAGTTTACCCCGGCCGCCGTCATCATGCCCACGACGGAGACGAGACCCAGGAGGAAGAGGCGGTTGACGGGCCGTCGACCCCCTCCGACACGTTCGCCACGGCACCAGCAGCAACCGCCGCACCAGTACCAGCGTGACAATGATTTGGGGTTGATACAGTCTTTCATGGGGTGGTGGACGTGGGTGAGGAAGAATGGGATTCGCAGCAGCGGCGGTGAGCGTGGTGACGGTTCGGCGTTTGGAAATGTGTGAGGTGGTTTTTGATTTATTGAGATTTCTATAGTTGTTAGATACCCCCTTTTTACGTTTCGAGACCGTCAATCTACTACATATAACAATACAAGAATTAGACGTGAAGGCTTGTTTCCTGAGTGCCAGCCCAGCCTCTCCAGAATGGTCGGACTCTGAGACCCGGCCAAGGACGAAGGCCTTTCTTTCTCCTTGCTCTACGCACATCTCTAACCAAAAGCTGGCTTCGACACATGCAAGAAGCTGGGCCACGTTTGGATTCGACACATCAATCACTGCTTCCCTTTTCCAACCGAGCAAAGCGAGTTTGGCCCGGCTTGAGCAGCCTCGTGTTCTCCGAGTATATCTGACATCACCCATAAAGCATGGCAACGATTAAGTCTTTCATCCTCGATCTGGATTTCCCGAAACCTGACTGCAATATTGAACCCCTCAAAGAAAACGTATCACAAGCCCCGTCCCAGTCTCAGTGGAAACCTGATCCTCTATTCCGGTCAGAATGATTACGCCAGCACGCTTACCTGTCTCGACAGCTGACACGAATTGTCACAACATCACTTGCTCTACAGTAAAGTCTCTTGAAGAGGGTGACTTCCCTTACCCCCCATTGATGCGCCAACCCGACCATATTCTGGAAAAAAAGATTTGACTCGTATGGCTTTGATGGCCGTGGTCCCGATTTCTCACATCTCCACCTGCCCGGAACCTCGGGAATCATACCACGCTGAAAATGTCAAAGGCGAGAGATCTCATGACCACCCCCTGATGCCATCTTCCACGAGCAAAGGATGGAAACAAAACAACGAGAAACAAACAACATGTTCTTGAACAACAACAAAAAGGCAAGTAAGAGAAGGACCGGCGAGCAGGGATAACTGAACAGCTTCTTTGTCTCAGTCACCAGATCGCCAATCTTTGTACCCCGTCAAACAGCGTCACCTCGCCCGGTTGCTCGTTCCCTCGATGTCGCAAATCCTTCCTCCATTCCGTTCTGTTCTCCCGTTTCGTCGTTTCCGTCATCTCGGTAACCTCTAGGAGGAGACTCTTAGATACTTTGAAGGAGGCGAGGTCACATCCGTTTAGACCAGGGTCAACCTTTGCTTGCGCGACGTCTCTGTCTACTCTGGCGGGTTGAATCTAGTCCATTTGTACTATGTCTGGAAGACCAAAATGCCGCTGGCCACAAATTCACACGACACATTATTGGGGACGAGGGGCCGGAAACAGAATCTCTTCCTCCTCCTCCTCCCTCTTTCCGCCCCTGTCAAAGCCTGGCTTGTCACCCGACTGAACCCATGTCGCCGATCAAGAGCCCCCCCCCCCCCCAAGGCTCTAGGATTTTCTGCCACACGTAACAAAATTTCTGACCATCGTCATTTCGACATTCGCTATCTGCGACGAGCCTGAGCCTTCTTGAGATGTGAGCACTACGGATACTCCGTAAGCAGATTCGGATTCAGAGAGCAGCTCCCCCCCCCCACTCAGGCCATGTAAGCCAACCACTCCGAGTCCTCTTCTCCCGAGTCCTCGGAGGGGCCCCGCCGGGTCGGGGTGGGCTGACCGTTTGTGCACTAGGTTCGAGTACCCCGCCGCAGTAAATGGCGACCGGCCGAGGAGGCGTAAGAATTTATGGGTGCTGGAAAAGATCTACGATTGTTTCCCCCCTGAGTGCTCCACATGAAGTAGAAGAAGCCAGCCGTTGCTCTCAAAAAATGGCCGATATCCCTGCTCGCGCTTTGCTTCAGAGTTGTGGATCTCTCCTCCCAGCCACCCGTTTTTACAAGAGAGTTCATGATATACTATCCGTGCTGTACGGATACGGAAGCTTGCTTGTCAGTCCACTGTTGCGTGAGGGCTTCCTACTGAGCTACAGCCGAGCAGTCTGACGTACAACTCTTAGCCAGGCCTCGTCAAGAGATCTACGTTGGCGCAAGAAATGCGGCGACGTCGGCGGAGATTAAGGAAGGCCCCCTCCTACAGGGTTCTCCGGGGGTAGGGCGCGGGAAGTGACAGCTGTCGAAGAGAGCTTTGACGTCGGACGCCTGCAGATGGGTTTGCACACCGACAATGGCGGTTTCTGTGCTCCCGTACCCTGTACTCCTGTACCTCGAGGAGAGAGGGCGGGAATGCCGTGTAGCTGTGGCAGATCGTGACTGAAACATTTGTGATGGCGCTGTTCAACATGAGAAAGTCGTCTAGTTTCGTTTCTGTTGTGGACATGTCACCTGCCATTGAACAAGCGAGGCGACAGGCCGTGTAAGTTGAACCGAGTCGATGGATCATCAGGAAGCCTAGAATTAGGATCAGGACTCTCGGTAGTCGCAATCTCACCCATCAGGCCGCCAGCCAACGATACGAACTAGATAGCGAGTCAGTCCCATGAGCTTGTTTGAAGAGGCTAAACGAGACGAGTGAATCATGTGTCCCTTCTAGAGGATCGTGGTTTGATAAGTATGTCTATTCGTAGATCTAGCGGTTTGCAAGGCAGAGCGTAAAGAACGACTAACTGATGATCTTGCTAAGGATACGGGCTGTGTCCTTTTCATGAATCCGACCATCCCATGGAATAGTCGCCGATTGGGCGAAAATACTGCTAAATGGCTGCTGCGCTGTACTAGAATACGGGATGATCTCGATCTTGGATTGGATCTTGTATCGTGTGGGTGGTGCTTTGATGTTGCCCAGTTCATTTCTCGCATCGCACAGACAGCATCGCGGGAGGCAGATCCGCAAGGGCAGCCATGGCTTGGCGTAATTCGATTGGCTCATTAACGACGACAGAAGCACCTCGGGATCTGACACTGACAACTTGACAATGATAGACGCCGTTACCAGTTAAGCCATCCTGGTGTGGAATAGAGAGGCCCTTCCTCTCTAGCTATCACAATGGGGAAGGGGGCTAAAGGGGGAAATGATTTCCCAATATAGCAACACCATCGGATCAAAAGAAGGACGGTGGCCGTTGACATTGACCGGAGCCGGGCTGGAAAGTCAGCAAGAAATCCGAGCTACAGTCAATAGTGGAAATCTTGTTCCTTGCCTACCAGCCAAGAACGCTCTGCTCGTGACCATTTCAACCCAGCAGGGCTAGATTAGTAGAGACAAGCCCCTGATTTTGATGACAGCAACGGGGTCATGGACTGTGCATCGGAGGCTTCGAACGATGGTTCCTGCAGAGGGGTCCATCAATCTAGTTCGCAAGGAGAAACGTCGTGTACGTTTTCTGCGCGTCACGCACTTTATTGCTAGCAAAACTTGGCGCGCAGGCGGAGCGTCGAGAACAGCCCCGAACGACGGTGGATCAATGTTCCCATCCGTCGCGCGGCGTGTCTTGTCTTCGCTGTTCCTGGGACGAACCAAGGTCTCTTTTGGACAAGGTCAGGAACAAGCCGAGCTGAAGCTAGGTATTGCCGGAACTCCCTAGAGGGGGCGATCCTCATGAAATCGCATCCTGTCCTCCCACGTGTCGCAGGCATGGGGAAATGAAGAGCATGGACCAGCTCAAGGCGGTGCAGACTTCAGTTCAGCCACAATCCCCCGCTGCTTTGGCAGCCTTTGCTCTATGCGGCGGATTCTGTGAGCTGCGTCTTTACATTCGACATGCTTGAAGGCAAGCCGCCCTGCAATGGCGTTGACATCCGGTCCCAAGTCATTGTCAGGCCTGTCTGCACGCGGGCGGCTAAGACCCCTTTTCTGCTGACAGGGCGGCCAGGCGGCCGCGCCTGACCGACAGCGTCGAATCCGCGTCTGATGCGGCCAGATCTTGACGTAGACGTGCCACGGCGACCAGACTTTTGATTTGGAGGTTCGACAAGTCCAGTTGCGGGTATTCGTAGTTGAACTCACACAAGGGAGATGGCGACAGAATGCGTGTCGAAGAGGGTCGAAGGGCGCATACTTTCAAGAACGGACTTGCGCCCCTCGTTGACTCGCAGTTTGGTGACACAGAGAAGATCGGCAGCGAATCGGCAGTGAAGCGGTCTCACATCGACTAGACTAGGAGAGCACGGGATCCTTGGCGATGTACCGCTGGCGGGTTCAGCTGGATGATGAAAGGTTCCAGAAATCTGGCAACCGGTGTCAACTTTGAGACTTAGGCGCAGGCATTATGCTTCGCGAACAACAATCCCTTAATAACGCGTACGGGCCGCAGCGAGGGCCGTCGGGAGGCTCAGCGTCCCAAGGCCGGTACTGTGTATCCGTAGGGGTTACTCAAGGGTATCGGAACTGCAGATATTTGAATTGATTTCCAATTTTTGGTCAGGAAATTTATATCCCGTCCGATGATACAATGGACACCTGTACTCGTGTATATCGTTTGAAACCAAACAAGCCCGCTGAAGACATCGGATGTGATGAACGGATAGCGCGGTCGTAAAAGTTGATGATGACGAGTTGCTGTGTGGCTTGGAGCATCGCAGGGTTCAAGAGGTCCGTTCCACCCTCCAATGTCCGCGTCCGAAGCCGAAGAGAGGCGACAATCATGGGGAAACGGGGTCAGGGATACGGATTGAAGGATGCAGGAATTCCTGGATGGGCCGGGGACCACCGTAGCACGCGCCCGAGTCGATATCTTGTTTTTCTTTTTGGCTTCCCCTATTCCACATCCCGCTCAACCGCTCTCCGAACGGGCATGTGGGCCTTCTTGATGCGGTCAAGCGCGACCCTGCTCCTGAAATTGGTCCCTGTCGTTGTCTCTGGGGTGCAGACACTGACAATGTCAAATTCAAAAACGAAGTTGACAGAGACACATCGGAGGGAAAAAGGAGGGGTGGTGCTCTCTGACATGCCGCTCGTTTGTTGTTGACGATGGCGCCGATTTTTACGAGCACACGGTCCGCCGACAGGCTCATCAATGCTGATTTAGGTCGGGAAGCCGATCAAATCAGGTGTGCATGAACCTTCAAGTTGCGCTGTCACAAACGCAGACACTCCGAACGGTGAGCCAAGTTGGCGCAAGACGGTTACACTGCTTGTCTAGTGAAGGAGCCGTGAGGCTAAGAGTCGCGAGCGACTGACACGGTGTCATCTTGCTGTGCGTTTGACAGGCTGTCTCGATTTCGAATGCCTTTCTTCTTTCTGCAGCATTTGCAGACGCAGGACCGCAATGTGCAGCTGGAAAAAAGCAGTGGTTTCAAGCCTGCCTGCGCCTCCTGGATGCATGAACGATGGGCGTCATGCCGGTTTCTGCTCCTGTCTGGTCGGTACTTTTCTCGAACAGAAAAGCACTAAGAATGATAGTAAGAGTATGACAGGGACGATTCCCAACCTCGGTCCTTGGATGTGGCCCACTCAGCTCCGATGTTATTTGTTTTGCGGTTCGTCCATCCGTTCTTTTAAAAGAAAGGAAGCCATATGCCCGGCGTCGTCCAGTGCGGTGTGGCATCCCGAGTCTGTAGGCAGTGGTTCCATCAGGCTTCTAGAGTTCGTTGCGAGGAAACCTATTTTAGTCTTTCCTTCTTTCTTGGTCACGAATATGGCAGGTCTCGGTCGGAAAGGTAGATGCTTAGATGGATGCGAAGGGCGAGCAAGAAGCTGAAGCTGAACGGGTCAAGGCCAGTCCGTTCCGCATGTCTAGGATGACTATGTGAGAATATGTTGCAGGTGCCGCCACCAACAATGCAGCCAGCGTTGGTGGATGATCCTGACACTACCAGAGATGGAGACGAGGTCTGGTGAGGGTTCGTTAGGTTTCTGGAACCCGATTCTTCTTCTTGTACGTAGGTTTCCCCAGTCCATCCGGCGGCTAGGTAAGTTGAGCTGTAAGGCAAAGTATTACAGGACGGATGCAATGCAAGGTAGGCGGTCCCTCGCTTTGGAATCGAGCGAAACGGTACCTCGACGTCGTCCGTAGACAGGGCTTGTTCACCCCTTTTCCAACCCAAAGATAGGAAGTTGCAGTTGCAGGCATCTGCAGTCATATTCGGCCCAATTTGTTCCTGCATTTGCATCGAGACTGGACGCACGATGAGGCAAGCTGGTAGAGTCGGCACAGCTCGGCGAGTCTGATGGGAAGCAGCGCGCACGGGATAGTCTGTTCGTTAGAGACGATGCGCGACCAATTGAATAGACGATTGACAACGAATGACTAGTCAGGTCTCGAGCGGCTTGTGAAGGAGATTTCGAGCTCAACTGAGCTGGATGGAGCGAACCCAAGCGAATGGGATATCCAGGCTGCCTGGAACTCCCGCAGCTGTGGCAGCTCACGCAAATTCGAGGGTGTAAACGTGTAAGGGCGAATCTTCGTGGACCTTGGGGTTCGAAGTGGTGTGTAGATATCTGACCCGATGGCCAAGAGTCCGAGGCGACGGGGATTGGTGTGTAGCGGCAAGAGGCGAGCAGTCTCAAATGGGGCGAGTACGTACATGATCGATGATTTGTAGCGTCGGTATTTCATCACTGCGGTATCTTGCTCGAGGACGAAAGTCCAAAACGACATTTGAGCGTAATCTGTAGATGCTAGACAGAGGTGAACTTCGGTACGTACTGCGGCGAACGCTCTACGGCTACCTACGCTGTGATATACCTAACCGCAGTTCTATCTGGTGAGGAAGATATGTGGTAAAAGGTAGGCAGGTGCATTTCATCCTCAACTTCCAGGTTGGAAATCGTGAGGATACGTACCTCTACTTGATATCACGGCAGGTGTCAAGGTGAGTTGAGGACAGGTCGAGGAAGGGGTGACTGTGGGTTGGTAGGAGGACCCCCGCCACTTCCATCGACAGCCCAAGGATTGAACTGAACTTGGGTGCTTGGGAAGGGAAGGCTCACGGCTCACGCAAGTGCGCGCAGGCGCAGACAGGCGCAGGTGCGGCAACCATCTTTGGAGGAGAGAAGGAAGCGATGGAACCCCTGCAGAATTCTCAAACAGATTTCTGGCGTTACAGCGAAGCGGGAGTCGCGGGACCAGTCATCGTCGTCCCATCCCACACTTTGATTTTTTTTCTGTCTGTTTCCAAGGTTCTTGTTGGTGGGGTCGCGTTCTTGTTCACATCTGCTTCGGGAGGTGATGGTCCTTTATTTTCTGTATCGTGTATCATGTAAGACACCACCCCACACGACGGATCACCCCCTACGACGGATCACCCAATTCGGCCACATTCAGCCAAAACCGCTATTTTATATATATATAAATAATTAAAGAATAAATATATTAAAAAATACACAAGCTATAAAAAAATATAATTAATATAGAAAAATATTTTAAAAAAATATTTTTATATTATATTATATAATAATATTAGATTTAAGATATGCCTTGAAATGTTAGTGTTTACTAGTAATTTCCATATAAATACTAACATTATACTATGTTATATAACTCTTTTATTTATTAAAAAAAATAAAATTTTAAAGTAGATTATTTTTAATAGATTTTTATTATACTTATATAAATAGTTTTTTATTAGTAATATAAGTATTATTATAT